>PVIJ01012207.1:0-50893 GCA_004024925.1 Scalopus aquaticus | reverse complement strand
GGGAGGGAGGGAGGGGGAGGAGCAGGCCATCAAGAGAAAACTTTTTATTTTGACTACGTAAAATGTAAAAAATTTGAAACAACAATATCTTAAACAACAAAAACAAAAAAATTAAAAACCAAGAAAGAAATGGTTGCAAAATCTTATATTTTCTAATCTATGTATACAGAATGAACCTAATCCTGTGAATTTAGGACACAACTAATAAAAATATTATGCAGTTTGAATGGGTTTTTTTTAAATTGTTTTTAAAAACAATCAAAATTTATTCAGGTAATTTTAATTATGTCTACAAAATGTAGTAACAGCCATAACATCCAGATAATCTTTATCATGTTAAATGTATCCATGTCAAACTTAGATTAAACAATAGTGGCCATTTAATCTAAATCAAAATACAATCCTTAAAGCATATAATTCTAAACAGTCTGATGTCAGGAAAATAATGTATCAGAATTAAATTAACAAAACATTTTTTCACTACTATCATAAAATCATGCTATAGCAATAAGGGTAATGTGGAATCAATTTATCAATAGTTGCTACAGTAAAAAGAAATCAATCAAAATTACTTAAAGAGAAAACTCACACAGATGCTCTGCCATGGTTGTGGGTCCTCAGGGCCTGGTTGGCAGGAAGCTGAGTCAAACCTGCAGGTAACCCTAGACTCCTGGGCCCTTACAGAATGACCCTCCTCCTTCTTGGGGTATCTAATGACCCATGGGATCCTCTGACATTCCATGGCCTATGTGAGCTGGGGGTGGAGCAACAGAAGCAAAAGGGCTCTTTGGGAAAGGCTGGCACTGGGACTTGACATTGGCCACAATTTACCTGTTGTGATTATTTTTTCTCAACTCCTCAAGTACGCTCAGTGGTTGCAGCTGCTATTTCTCTTGAGATCCATTCTCTTGGAAGAGGATCTACTTTTTCGACGGTAACAAATGGTTCTCTCCTATTGTTTAACCTTGTCTAAGGCTATCTTCTTGTAGAGATTGCAAAACTGACATGTGAAGTTCATTATTTTCACATAATTTATAAAGTGTCTTCTCTACTTCTAAGCAATGCATTTCCTCCTTAACTAATTTTCTTTCAAGTTGCATGACATGTCATACATATCAGGCAGACTTAGAAGTTTCATCTTCAGTTGCTGAATCTCACTTTCAAGATGTACATTTTCATGCTGCAAAGATGCTTTTTCAGTTTGGAGACTTGTTGTAGGTCCTATAAGCTCTTTTTCTTCTTACAACTGTCTATTTTTTTTTCTTTACAGAACTTTGAAGGGACACACTGAAGTCTGCACCATCGATACCCTTCAGATCAACTTCTGACCAAGACAAGGAATAACTGCCATTGTAGTCTTCCCTCTCTTGCTTTACTTCCAAGGTCCCACTAGCCACAAGATTTCCACAGGGGACAAAGTGATGGTCACAGCATGTTTCAGACACTGACATTAATGGGCTGACTTTTTCTTTCAGGACCTGCTCCAACCATGTTTGTGAGAGCTCCAACCTTTCTCCTCCTTTTCCAGTATTCTCTGCTTCCCTCTAGTCATTTCTTGGTCGAGTAGTTGTGGTCTTTATGGAAAATGCATTTTCATTCAAAGCATCTGTTACTTTCTTCTGAAGTTGTTCTCCACTGTCCTCTGATGATTTTAAGAAGGATTTTCAACACTGACTTCAGAAAGGTTAGGAAGCTGGCTCTTCTGTGCTTTTTCCAGAAAGTAGACATTTTTCTGAAGTAATGACCTGCCCAGGTTTTTTCACTGCTGACAAACACAAAGTTTGTAATATGCATGAAGTGACTCCCACAGGTGCCTGGAGAGCATCAATGGTTTCTGTCATTGGTCCAATATTCTCAATTCATTGTCTACAGAATTCATCAGAGGCAGAACACATTTTCCTTAGTGTCTTCAACTTCTTAAAATGTGTTGTCTTGTTACTATCAAAACCACCACCACTGCAAAAACCAGCATGCGTCAGGGAAAGCCAGGGAGACATGGGGCATATAAGTTCTCAGAAACCAGCAGAGTTCCCCCCTCAAGTACTTGAGGATCAGCTGGCAAGTGGATGCCAGCATAGAGAGAAGGGCCTCCACGGCTGTGTTGAGCTCTACAGCTATGTGTCCAAGTGCCAGTGCTATGTGAGTCAGCACGACCACTCAGAACTATGTGAGTGTTCCATCTCTAAGGTAAACAGGTGCTCAGCAAGCAGGAAATCAGTTGGGGAGGGGTGGGAAGGCCAGCCAGGTTCTATAAAACGGGTCCCACTGTGAAAAGATGTTCATATCAACTGAACTGACCCCATGTTGCATTTGAGGCTCTATCTTACTGAACTTTTAAGCAAACTATTTACTGACAGGCAAGAAAACAGTGTCCAGCTAGATACAGCCTTTTTAAAGAACTGTACAAATAAAATATTTTTCTTCTCTCTACTGTAACCACAGCCATGTTGAATAGAAGTCAATGAACTTTAAAAATTCAATTTATAATCATTGCTAGTTTTTGCAATTCTCTCCTTCCCTTGGATAATACCTGAGTTTGTGCTATCTAATTTGCAAATTTAAGATGAAAAACAAGAACATTTTATTTTAGTTTCATTGTGTTTTTCCTCAGTTGACACCACTTTTTTTTAGAGAGAGAAAACAAAACAAAAATGCCAAAACAAAATGCACACCACCATCACTATATACCCTTCACAATTTTTCCCACCCCCTAGCATCTTCACCTCGGTAAAATCTGTTTTATCAAAGTCCACTCATTTATTTTATTTTACTCATCCACTTTGTTTCCTTCTATTACCCAAACATGTGAAATCATCAAATATTTGTCTTCATATTTCTGGCTAACTTTGTTCCCCACAAATTCCTTCCATGTTGCTGCAAATGGCAAATTTTTATCTTTCTCTGTAACTGAATAGTATTCTATTGTGTATGTATACCAATTCAGTATCAGTGTATATGTTATCAGTGTGTATGTTATCCAATTCACTATCAGTGGACACTTAAGTTGCTTCCATACCTTAGCTATTATAAATAATGCCACAATAAACATTGTGGAGCATATACTTTTTCCAAGTTGATGGCGTAAAATTCTTTGGATAAATACCCAGAACTGGGATTTTGCTGGATCATATGCTATATTTCTTTTTTTTAGATTTTAAAGAACGGTTCAGAGCACCCAAAGTGGTTATACCAATTTACATTGCAACCAACAGTGTATAAGGGCTCCTTTTTTTCTCCACATCTTCAACAAAATGTGTTAGTTTGTTTAATGTATGCCATTCTCACAGTTTGAGATAATATCTTACAGTTTTGTTGCATCATCCTTATCATTAGTGATGAACAATTTTTTTTTAATGTATGCCTCAGTCATCTGTATATCCTCTTTGGGAAAGTATCTATTCAAAGCTTCTGCCCATTTTAAAATTGAGCTTATTTTTTAAATTAAGTTGGGTAAGTGCTTGGATAAGATATTAACTCATATCAGTTGTGTTATGTGTAAAATATTTGTTAATTCAGTAAGCTGTGCTTTTAATCTGCTAGTCTTTTCTTTTGTTGTGTAAAGCTTTTTAATTTAATGTAGTCCCAAATGTTTGTCATTGATGTCATGGAACATATTACCTCTGCTTTCTTCCATATAGTTTATGACTTCAGGCCTTACAGATAAGTCTAATCCAATTTGAACTTATTTTTGCATATGAAGTTAAAGATACAGTTTCATTCTTTTGTGTCTATATACTTTTCCAAACACCATTTGTTGAACAGATTCATGGTTCTTCATTAAAGATCACAGCTCCTTTACCACAAATTAGATGCAATATATCTATGGATTTCTGGCCTTTTTATTCTGTTCCATTGACTCATGTGTCTTTTTTTATTTCCAGTTCCACTGGTGTGATTATTGTTGATTTATAACTTAGAGTCAGATAAAAATAATGCTTCCATTTTCTCCTTCAAGATTGCTTTAGCTATTCATAATCTTTTATGATAACACACAAATTTAAGTATTTTTAGTTCTACTTCCTTGAATAGTATAATTGGTATTTAAATGTATTAAATGTATTAATGTATTAAATGTATAATCACATTAAATGTTAAATTGTCATTATGACTATATTAATTCCCCCCCTCCATGAACACAGGATGTTTCCACCTCTACATTATTCTATAATTTTTAATAGTATATTGTAACTTTTGTTATATAGCTCCCTCACCTCTTAAATTTATTCCTAGGTATTCATTTGCTTTTGAAGATTGAAAATGGGACTGCTTTCTTAATTTTTCCTTCTCATCATTTTCACGCAAGAATGCAACAAAATTTTGTTTAATAACATTGTGGCCTGCACCTTCACTGCACTTATTGTTTCTAGTAGCTTAGTAGAATCTTTCCAAACTGTATTATTTATATTTCTTGTTGTTGTCTAATTGTTTTAGCTAATACCTCTAATACTAAATGAAACAAATGTCTTGTTCTTGTCTTGTGTCCTGATTTTTAAAAAAGATTTATTTATTTATGCATACCAGAACTAGGTTGTAGGCCAGAGGTGTGAGGTGTTGAGAGGGTTCACTAGAGACAGCATGGGTAGCAGAACAGGCAGAGTGACTGAAATACACTGCTGAGGGGAGCAGCAGGCAAGACAGGAGAGGTCTGCTGTGCCATGTGGGTCAGCTCCCTCCCTGGGGATCAAACTCATATTGCAGTGGCTGGCAATAACTTGATAGTGCTGTGTCTTTAACCCCTGCACCACTAGGGAAGCCCCTTGTTCCTGATCTTCTTTTTTTCTTAATTTATATATATATATATATATATATATATATTTTACATCATTGTTCATTTTTTACATTTGCTTTCTTTTCTCAGGTGTAGTCCTGCAGAATTTCCACCACCAATTCACCCATTCGTGATCTTAAAAGCAAAAATTTTCAGTTTTTCACCACTAAGTATACTATCTTCAATGGTGTATATTTAGATTTCATGTTGATATGCTTCTTCTATATCCATTTTGTTAAGAGTTGTTTATTTTGTCATAAAATGGGTGCCTATCTTCTCAAATGTTTTCTGTGTCAATTGACATGATCATAGATTTTTATCCTTTCTTTTGTTGATGTACTGTAATATATTAACTGATTCCCTTATATTAAAGAACACTTGCATCCCTAGAATAAATCCCAGTTTATGATGGGTCATAATGGTGTATGTTCCAATTATCGTTGACTTCAATTTGCTATTATTTTGTTAAAAATTTTGTATCAGTATTCACCAAATATTGGTCTGCAGCTTTCTTTTTATGTAACATCATTATCTGGTTATGATATTAGGGTAATGTTTGCTTCATTGACTATGTTAAGAAGTGTTCCTTTTTCTTTGATTTTTGGAAGAGTTTGAGTAAAAACAGGCATACATTCTTTAAAGGTTTTATAGAATACAGTTGTAAAGCTGTCTGATCCTGGACTTTTGGAAGTTTGGGAAAAATTTTGATTACTGTTTCCATTTCCATAGTTATGATCAGTCTACTCAACCTCTTCCTCCCTAGTTTAGTACTGGTTAACAGTATTCTCAAAATTTAACAGTTTCTTCAAGATTATCAAATTAATTCGCATATAGTTGTTCACAAGTCTCCTATGGACCACTGTATTTCAATGTTTTATATAATTTCTCTTCTTTCAGTTCTAATTCTATTGATTAGTTTTCTCTCTTTGTGAGCCTAGTTAAAGGTTGTCAACTTTATCTTCTCAAAGAACCAAGCCTTGGTTTTACTCATCTTATGCATGGTCATTATTTCCACTCTAATTGCTTTTATTTCCTTCCTTCTAATGACTTTAGGTCTTCCTTGTTCTTTTTCTAGATGTTTTAAGCATAAGGTCAAATTGTTTTAGTTTTTTTGTTGTTGTTGTTTCTGTATTTTACTTAACTTCCCTCGTAGTACCACTTTTGCTGAATCTGATAGATTCTGATAAAGTATGTCTTCATGCCTCCAGGTACTTTTAAATTTCTATTTTAATTTTCTATTTGATTGAGTGGTATTACGCAGCAATTTAATTTCCATGTGTTTGGGACCTTTCTGTTTTTTTTTTTTAATAGCTCATTTCTAGTTTTATAGCATCATCAGCAGAAAAAATACTAGATTATGACTTCAATGTTCATAAGGTTATCGAAACTTGATTTGTCAAAGGTGTATCCCTGAAAATGTTCCACCTATACTTGGAAAAATATAAACTGTTTTTTGGGTGGAATGTTCTGTAGATGTCTATTAGGCCCATCTGATGTAGTTTGTCATTTAAGACTACTGTTTCCGTATAAATATATACTATATATATGTATACATATATAATATATACTATATACATGTATATATATAATATATATACGTATAATATATGTATATACTATATAATATATGTCTTCTTGATCTGTTATACTTGTAAGTGGAGTGTTAAAACCCCCTATTACAGTGTGAGTTTGCTGTAAACAGCAAAAACAAAAAAACAAGGTTGGACTTTTTTAAAATATATTTTATTGTTATTTATATCTTTTATTTTTATGATTCATTCAGCCACTCTGTATCTTTTGATAGGTGACTTCAAGCCACTTATATTTAAGAAAATTATTGAAATATACTTGTTGTCATTCTGTTATTTACTATTTTTGTAACTTGTCCTTTTATTTTTTTTCTTCTCTATACTTATATTTTGGCTTCCTTTTATGTTTTTTTTGCATTTCATTTCAATTTTCTCATGTATTTCTTCTTTCAATTTTTGTTTTGAGGTTACATTGGGATTTATGTGTCATAGCCTATACTGGTGACTTATTGAATAGTTTCATCTCAAACTCTCCTAAATCACCAAATTGTACAATGTTTCTAATTCAGCCTCTCAGTCAGGGGATCATAAGTACCTTTAAGGCTCATTACACATGGTATTCCCTGGAAAGGACTGTTAGCACCATGGAAGAGAACCCTGATAGAGAGAACGTCATGGAAATCTGGAATGATTACACTATTCAAGATAACATTGTTGTTATAGAAAAATTTCAAGTACAGATACCACATCAGAAGAATTCACAAAATAAGACTTAAAGAGTGTTTCCTAACCAACGCCATATGAGGAGGAAGAAGCTGTAGATGAAGCACAGCCAGAAAACAAACGCCATTAGACAAGCTGGCAGAACAGATACAGTTACTGAAGACTGCTTTAGCAATAAACAGCATTTCTCAGTATTCAGAGGTGCATAGTCCTCATATATTACTATATCTATCCCAAGGGAAAATAAATTCCTCACTGTAAGTGACTTATGGGTATGTATTATAACATTCCAGTTAACCAAGTTAGTCAATAATCATTTGCCTTAACCTGTGAAGCAAGATAATTGACCTGGAGAGTTAGCTCAGGATTTTATAGAAAGTCATAGTTATTGCTTCTTTGGTCTCCCTCCACAGCCTTTTGGCAGGAAGATAGCATCCACTTGCTAAAGCATTTAGCCTTTAAGGGACACAAAGAACCAAAGAGAAGTTGTAGTGTGTTCAAACCCAGGTTCAATATTTAGGACCTCTAATATCAGCACTGAGTTACATTTAGATCCAGATAGACTTCAAGGTATTTTAAGTTTCCAAACCCAAGATTACCCAACTGATATGAGTTTTTTAAGACTAGTTGATTAAGGCTCAAAACCTCTGTATACCTTATTAAAAAACAATAACCCTGACCAAATTTTGTGTGAAGAACAGGACAACATGACCTTAAAGAAGAGTATAATAAAGTTACCCTGCCCTTGGACATCCAAATTATAAGATTATCCTTTCCATTTTGTATATGAAAAAGAAGGAAACGCTATTGGGGTAATCACTCAGAAGCACGTGGACCACCATCAAATCATAAGGTATTATAGTCAACAACCGGGCTCTGTGATGTGAAGATACCATTCTTGCCTTACTGTCAATGTTGTCACTGCTCTTGTAGTTCAGCCACTGAGGAGATGGTTGTGAATTCCCTCTTAACCACTGTTTGTATTTCACGAAATAGAGGTCCTCCTGAATTACCACTCAACATTTCAGTTTCCTTCCCACCTATGAAAACATTTCGCTGGCTGTTGCCCATATAACTATTTCTTGTTATAATTATCTTAACTAGCAATTCTTTTCCCTGATGTTAAACAACAAAGTTCTTCATGACTGAAGGAACTGATGGATCACCTCCTGAGCCCTCATGATGATCTGTAAGAATATCCTTTAGGTAATACTGCCATCCATAATTGAAAGGTAGATGGTAATATTGTAAATATTGATATGCAATATCAACACCCATTGATGTAACTGAAGCTGCTCCTTTGCCTTTAGCTACTATAGCCCAACAAAGTGAATTGTCTCAAATGGGCCTGTACTCTAGCCAGAGACAAGACTGACAACATTTACACTGGTAGTAGACATGCTTTCAGAGTAGCATGACTTTATAATGTTGTGGAAGCAATGTGGCTTCTTCCAGGGGAAACAAAATCAAAAGCAGCCCTTTACATTCAGAAATTTTTGGATACTATGCTTTTACTTGCTACCTTAGCTATTATTACAATTCCAGAACATACTAAAGTTGACTGTCTGGAAGTTAAGGGAAATCATATTGATATTTCTGCAAAGAAATAGCTACTCTCAAAGGAACCAGTTGCAGCCAAACCTTTGTGAGGTTCCAAAAGGACATTTCTCCAATTTATAATTTAGAAAAAGAACTGGCCAGAGAAACTCAAAAATAGGCTCTAGGAAAAAAGAAATGGAAATTCAACAGCTGTTGGTAGACAAAAGAACAAGCTCCAAAAGTTGGAGCTTTTAGTTGACCAAATAACAACCCAGTCTTATCAGAAACTGCAAAATCTCCACTCCTACATCAAACCACTAGTCCACTGATAAAATAACATTCATGGATCAATATTGGTAGGGAATATTAATAAAGCCACAAAGAGTGCCTACCTTACTTATTCCATCTGTCCAGAAATTCTGTTTGCACAGCTCCTGGACACTTTAAGTTGCTTAATGGCCACTTGAGATCTGACAACTGGATTTTATATAATCTCATGGATAAAATTGTTTTACTCTTGGCCTGTTCCTTTTTTCACTGAACTGTAGTTCCCTGCCTCTTCCATAGCCAAAGTCCTTTTGGGAAAGGCTCTATCTACTGAGTAACTCCTCTTGAACTCTACGGTGATCAAGGAATGTATTTCACTGGCCAGGTGCTCTGACAAATTAATCCCATTTATAGATTTACAATTTTTACTGTGGTTACCATCCTCAATTATCTGGTTTAGTCAAATGCACTTACAGTACTATTAAAACCCCACTGGCCAAAGCTGTACCCTCAAAATAGCTTGGCCAAAAGCACTGCCTCTTTTTGGAACTCATAAACATTCACCCTTTGAGACAGTCACGAGGACTGAATGTACCTAGTCCCTGCTTTTTGCTTCCCCCCCCCACCCAGTTCCTGGTTTAATAAGAATTGTTTTATTTAGAGAAAAAAAGGTCCTAAACATCAGACTGTTCACAAAAATAACCCAAAGTATCCACTTTAGGAAACAAATCTTTAGACTATTTCGCTATTTTTCTAGAAGATGAATTACACGTGCCAACTCTCATTCATAAAAATACATTGTTACATTTGCATGCACCAGCCCTCCATCACCCTCTTATGCAGGGGTAAAACACATGCCTCTGACTCAGTCATTCTCACATGCTACTCCACTAATGAGATTGCCTAAGCAGTTAGGGAAGCAACTACTGAACTCATGTATAAATGGAAAGAACTTGAATAACAAGAGCTTATTTTGAAAACAGTTGATAAGAACCATACATTGTGAAGCCTCTCACCGCTCCACACCTCTGGCCTGTACCCCAGCTGTATGTATAAATAAATAAATCTTAAAAAAAATGAACAATGAACAAATTATGTAAAAAATAATAATCCCATTGAAAAGCGATAGTCCAAGTCAAAAGGAAAGGTATACATCTCTGCTGCAGAGTGCTTCACACCTGCTTTCCCTTGGTTCGCTTTTGGCTCTACAGCCAGATTAATACCTAAAACCTGGCCAGCACTCACTCTGCCATCCTCTCCCACCACAGCAGCACAGACATTCCTCTCATAAACGTATTGAATAAAGAAAAGCCCTTGTGAACAGAGCAACCCACAATTTTGCCATATTTCAAAAAGACTGCCTCCATATCCCACTTCTTGACCACAAGAGTATTGAGATTCCCAATGAATACATGTGCGTTCGTGGGGCAAGGATCTGTCTTGTTGGTAATGCTACTGGCATTGTCTTTGATGATCAGGTTCCTCACAGAGCTGAAAAATGTAGCTGAAGATCAAAAAAATCTCACTCTGCAAAGTTCCACTAACTTATATATTTCAAGTGATTTTGTAGCCAGGAGGGGGAGGGAGAAGACATTTGATTCTGAATTTCCTGCTCCCAGGTTCTATGTGGAGAAGCAACTACTGCTCAAGGTTGGTAGCTGCAACTTCAGAGTCTTTGTTTTGTCACAAAATTGCCCCCACTGTTTTCAATCCACAGTTGATTAAAGAAAGACCTACTTCAATATTTTGCAGGTCTCACTGACTTTGCGAAAAACAACCATATTCTAGCTGAGCAACCCTTTCAGAGAACACTCCAGGGAAACAAGAATTGGAGCAACATACCCTACACCCTGGAGATTTTGTCTGTTAGGAAAACTTTCTTCAACCTCACTGGAAAGGACTTCATCAAGTAGTGCTGACAAACTCCCGTGCAAGCAAACTTCAGGAAACAGATTCTTGGGTTCATGGACCACATCTGAAGTAAGCATCACAAACTGACTGTACCTACAAGTCACCTGGTGAGCTGAAAATAAAGATTTGAAGGGATTTGAAGCAGATGACACTTAAGAAGATGGCCTTCTCAAAATGACCAAATCAGGCCTGCATACATTTCTCATTATTGTTGTTTCTTGCCTCATGTTTTTCTCATCCTCTTCCATGAACATACAAGGCTCTAGTACACATGTCCCAAAAGGAATGTTAGAATGCGTTCACTGTGTAAAACCTGAGACCCTAAAAACTATGTTCACCAAAAGGGCTCAAAAGACACTCTCCTCATCATAAGGAATGCTCTAGTAAGGTAAATACTGACACCCCTGTGCAGCTCAGTGGGTAGCTAGTCCCTGAAACAAAATAAGTTTGTGGTATGTGATGCCAGCAAGGAACCAGGGTTTCTGGAATGAATGAAGAAAATAAAATTTCAACAGAAATTAAATGGCTTCATGTAAGTATTAGTGGCAAAGTGGATTTAACTAAATCAAGACCAGCATGTTAATGTTTGGCACAGCAGTGTGTGGCTAGGCCTAAGAGTAAGAATGAGTGTGAAAGTAAGAATGACACTTAAGCAGAATACAGCTTGACTTGCTTAATAAAAAATATTTGTGCACCTTCTTTAAAGAGATTTGCAGACTTGAGCGTGGGCAATTGCACTTGGATATGTGGGTTATTTAGACTTTTCAGGAAAGGTGAAATAGTTCCTGAGCCTCTGAAAGGAGGTGCCCTAAAACATCATCATGTTCCCTCAGTTAGAGAAGAGGCTGACAGAAAGGAGGTAAATGGAACTTAGGTCCAAATTCATCTCAAAGTGGGCCCAAAGCATCCACAGACATACCATGTGGTCTACTATGCCATACTTCCCACACTTTCCAGGTCCCTGAGTGTACAACTGTAATAGATAAACTCTGAAAACCCTGTTTGCAAGGTTGGACTTAGCTGTTATATGGGTACTTGGAGATAGAGAACGTACCCACTATTCCTTACCGTTAACTTTTTTTAGTACTCTGAGTTCACATTGTCTGGACATGATTCTAAGGTAAAATCTGACACTTCCTTTTATGGATCACAAACTGTGCTAAACTGAAAGCATCCACAGGCCTAATAAAGGGCATACAGAGTCTGTGATCACTGCAAAGTTTGAGCACCGTTTTCTGGGCCCTAAAAGGGAAAACAACATGCTGGCTGGACCCTCTGTGTCACTTACAGATGCCCACAGGAGATGATTCTGATGGGTTACTCTGAAATCAAGGTGCTGGTGGCTCATTATTTCTAATGTAGAGGGTTATGCAGAGATTGAGTTCATTCCTGACTTGATTTCTGCGGAAAGCTGAAAGTTGGGGGGCAAGCATATCACAACGATTGTGACCCCTGCCACCTACTCCTGACAAACCCAACGCTGTGTTTCCTATGGAAGATGTTCTGTTGCTATTGACTTGTGTTCAAACTTCTAGGTTGGTTACAATTTACATCAGGGGACTGATAGCTTGACTCTGTTTTTCTCACCTTTTTCCTACACACATTTTATTAAGACAATTGATTGTAAAATTGTAAAATGTGACTGTTTCCATAAAGAGATTGCTCTTCTCAAGGCTGCTCATTGGATAAATGGTTAGGATTAAAGGCATGGGAAATGTGGGAGTCCATTTTAAAAATTGAGGCTATCGTCATGACCAATTCCTCAACATGGTATGATTTTTTGTTTAAATTGTATAAAAATTTGCTTTCTATGAAAATGTTCTTGTCCCGCTTGCATATAACAACATTTACAGACCAAAGACCTTGAAAAGGGCAGGGGATGATTAAAAAAAAACATTGAGTTATAACTACTGAACGGGACACACTGATTTTAGAACAATGGAGAAAAAGCATCTGGGGAGGCCCAGAGAGGGAATAGGACACTAATGATCTTTGTCTTTCAGAACTGTTCCTGAAAGCTTCCCTTTCTTCTTGAAGGAAAATTCTTCATACTGCCTTTCCAAGCTACCGTGAGCACTGAATTCAAACCAACTGCTGAGCACATCTGATAGTCAACTAAAAGACCGCAGAGGATGACCCTAGCTCCTGCACTTTCTGTGCAACATTTTTGGATGTTGTCGACATACCTGAAGGGGATGAACTGATATTATGCATAAGCAAAACTGACAGTCCATTTGAGACCAAGGACTCAGATGAATTTTTTGGAGTGAATTGAGAATCCTGAAGCAAGAGGCCTACACTGTATTTATGAGGGAGGCTTGTTAACCAGCAGTGACTAACTAATGTGTATCCTGCTTGGGGTGTCCTAACAATTGCATATACTTTAAAACCATGTATATACTTTCAAACTCTTTCCAGGGGTACCATGTGGGCTTTCTGGGGTTGTTTATTTCTTCTATGTGTATCTTGACTGTGTATCCTGACTGCTATCATACTGACCAGGTCAGCTTTGACTTCCTGGTCTGAGTTGATGCTTTTGGTCAGAGTATGGTTAATATAAAAATTTAAGCTGGTAATCACCTAGCTTTCTTAGACGTTTATGGTGGGATTTGCTTTAGTGGGCCAGCTCTAGGACCCAAGAAGGACATATCTGAGGCCATTAATGCAGGGTGGTCACCCTGCTATGTGGGGCCCTACTCATAACAATTTTTTGTAAAGACAACTCAGCCAAAGACCAAGTGGGTGAACTGTGCAGAAAAGGGTTACCATACCAGGCCTGAGAATGCTATCTTTTAAAAAGTATGCTCACAAGGTTGGCCCTTGGTTGGCATCTGGAACTAAGACCTGGGGATTATTCCCACCATAATATAAGCCACCTCATAATAAGGGTAGTTTATACTGTGCCTAAAATACATATACAAATAATGTGGTTTATGCTAAACACCTCTTTTCCTTCTGGGAGTCTAGAATTTTGCTACATGATAGGCAGAGGATGCCCACATGACCAGCATCCAATAAAACCCTGGATTCCTAGGCTTAGGCAAGCTTCCTCAGCAGGAACACTTTATACATGTTGTTACACGATACAGGAGGAATTATGCATTATCTTGTGTGATTCCAATGGGAGAGGACACTTGGAAGCTTGTATCTGGTTTCCTCTGACTTTGATGTACTTCTCCCTTTGCTGATTTTACTTTGTATCCTTTTACTGTAATAAATCACAGACATTAATAAGACTTGATGCTGGGCTTCCCTGGTGGCACAGCGGTTGAGCGCTGTGCTGTGGAGCTGTTGGGAGCGCTGTGCTGTGGAGCTGTTGGGAGCGCGTGATGCAAGTTTGACGCCCAGCCAGGAGAATCCCACATGGTGCGGCAGACCTCTCCTGCCTTACCCGCTGCTCCCCTCAGAAATGTATTTCTGATCTGCCTGTTCTGCTCCCCACTCTGTCTCTGGTGAACTCTCTCGCTGCCTCGCACCTCTGGTCTGTACCCCAGCTGTATGTATAAATAAATAAATCTTTAAAAAAAGAGTAAGACTTGATGCTGAATCCTGTGAATTCTTCTAGTGAGTCACCAAATACTATCTCCAGTGAGGTAGTATTAGGAACCTCAGAGGGCAGCCCTTGTATTTGTTCCCTGACTAGCAGAATAACAGACATTATTATGGAAACCCTTAAATTTCCCTCTCCCTAGTCAAGATAGTAAATCATAAGTAATAATGCATCCTTAGAGGAATTTTAGAGATTAGCACTATCTCCTAAATTTGAAAGTATACAAAAGTGATAGTTTAATCCACCTATTTACCCTCTACAAAAACTACAAGGATCATAGAGATATCAATGGTGACAGTTCCAATTGCAAGTTACCAGACCAGATGTAGTATCTTTACTAGAAGAGATCTACACAACCGTGGGCCCTTGCTAGGTGCCTATTTTTCTGGTAAATATCTTAAACTTCATCAGTGAATAAAGAAAGAGGCAGTTCATCATCTCATAAGAGGAAATAATACATTTATTATCCCAGGGTTAGGTTAAATATTTTGCCTTCTTTTGTAACATACTCCATAAAGACCTCAATATTGAACATTCTACCAAACATAGTGCTAGACCCCCACACTGATGGCATCATACTAACTGAAATTAGTTAGCAATAAATATAAAGGATCCTAGATAGCCTAATAGGATATCTAACAGAGTAAAAGATTAGCCGCGTTAAAATTCAGGGGCTGCCACATCAGTGATTATTCTAGGGTTCTGGGGTGTGCCAGAAAATCTCCCCCGAGGTAAAATACAAGCTATCTCTTGGCACTAACAGTCACTTTGGGGATCTCTTTGGATTTTAGAAGCATCATGTGCCATATTTTAAACTAAAAATGAGGACAAGCTTGAAGTCAGAGAAAGATATGCAGCAGGTCAAAATTATGACATTAGCTAGTCTGTTGTGATCCAGCCAATCTGATATTGCTATAAATACCCAAGTTGGATAAGGATTCTGTGTGGAGATTCTGGCAAGCCACAACATGAGAATTATAGTGCAAATATTACAGGGCAGACCCATACCTTCTATAGTGGATAACCGCTCTATGTTTATAAGTAGATCCTGCATGCTAGCAGAGATTGAGTGGCCAACTATGGGACACTAAATAATTATGCCATCATCACAAGATTAGGTAGGTATCTAAGCAACTCTTTATATACTAGAAATAGTAAATTGGCCACAAGCAGGTTCAGAAGAAATTTCATGAACAAGTTACCTGGACTCCCATTTCACTTACCTCTAATGCACCAAAGTCTCTCCTAATTCATCATTACAATTTCATAAGATTCTCTATGATGAACAGCAGAGGAGAAAAGATCTTTGCCAAATTCATAGATGACTGGAGCAAAAGTTGATGCAAGCCAACTTAATGCTTAAGTGAGTTACAAGCCTACACAAGAGAGGTCCTAAAGGGCAATGGTGAAGAAAAATCTTCCAAGTATATAGAACTGTAGGCAGTACACTTGCCATCCACTTATAATGGAGAGAGAAAAGGCCTAAGACATGGATATACATAGATAGCTGAGCAGTGGCAAATAAACTGGCTGGTTGATTCAGCACCTGGAAGGAATACAATTGTTATATTAGAGACAAGAAAACAGACTTATTAGACACATTCACAATATTCATTAAGAAAAAATGTGTATTATTTTCTTAACCAGTTATAAAAATTGACCATATTGTGTGTAAAAAGTTACAGAAAATAGCTAAAAATAAAAATCATATGAGCACATTATCTGAACATAATGAAATTAAACTAGAAATCATTAACAAAAGATCTTCTAGAATTAATTCCCAGCAATGGCCCTTGAGTAAACAGAAGCCATCAAAACCATTGTTTTGGCCTTTTGGGAAAACAGTGAAAGCTCCAATTCTGAATGCCTGAAGTCGCCAAAATGACCAACACAAAGGGAAAGAGGAGAGGCACCTGCTATATGTTCTCTGGACCTTAGAGAAAACATGAAGTTGTTCCTTTGGCCGTGTGTGTGTACACAAACACACATATACATACATATATATATGTAATATATATGTAATATATATAATATATATATAATATATATATATAATATATATATATAATATATATATATATATATATGAATGAGATCCTATCAGAAAGGTAATATTGTAGACAACAAGAGGGTGGGCACTGTTCAAAGAGGAATGCCCCACAAATGTTACCATGGCAAAATTGAAAGATTCTATCATGTTACCCAGCATGGAGTTGGCATTGTTGTAAATTGACACAGGCAAGATTATTGCCAAGAGAATTAATATTTGTATTGAGCATATCAAGCACTCTATGAGCAGAGATGGCGTCCTGAAATGTGTGAAAGAAAATCATGAGGGGCAGCCTCCTGCCCACCTGTGACATGCAGGTGCTCTGTCACCAACCTTCTCCCTTTGCAAGCAGCAGAGGCAGCTCTTCTCCCAAGACTACGCGCCTGTGTTCCACACAGAAAAGGGAAGAGGAGGGGCAAACCAAACAGACGCTGAGAAGAGGGAATCGGCCGGTGGACACCAAATCGCCCTGGCCCCTTACAGAAGACATGCGAGTCTCGGGCCAGGACAACCAAAGGGTGCCGCAGCTTCCTCGCCAAAAGGGCCCCTGACTCTGGGAAGGCGCCCACGTCTGGTGCCCAGGAGAAGTTTTTTGTGGCCACACGTTTAAGAGCCTAACTCGGGAACCCCGAATAGGACTAGAGTAGAGCTCCCCATTTCTCCGAAGGGAGAAAGAAGCCTTCCCTCGAAAAACACAGATAAGGGCCAGGCTGTCCCAGGTACTGTCGGCTCAGGGTCCTGAGGACCCGTGAAACTTCCTAAGGCCGGAGTAGAAATACTACAATCTGGATTCTCTGTGGAGAAAGTAACACCCGTCCCGTGACCATTTCTGTGACGTTAAGAGACATCAAGTTTCTACAAAACTATGTACCCACCTGTGAAATTTTTCTTCTCGAGGTGCGGACTAAAGCCGGTAATACCACATTTCTGGTATTGAAAAAGCCACTGTTGCTCTAAAATACAAAACAGTTGGTTGTTTTACCAGAAAAAAAAAAAAGTGGGCTTATTTAGGAATCTCACAGAAATGGCGTCTCGGGACCCTGAACGCCCAGCGCGCTAAGCAACGCGTAGCGCAGAGTGCAGTGAAGAGCTTAATTGGCCGAGGAGGATTCTTTGCAGAGGAGAGAGTTCGGGCTTCTCATTGGCTGAGCTGTGGGGCTTCTCATTGGTGGACCTGCAGCTAGGCCGGATAGATCTCCCTTGGCGCTGTGTAGAAAACCACTCTTAGGTGTGCGCTGCTTCCTGCTGGCGCTTTCTATCGGCAAGAGTGCACGTAAATGAAGGGAGTGATAACACATGAGTATACGTGTACATGAGAGCTCTCGCTAGGGGCCTTCCCAATTCTAATTTTATTTAGGTAAGGTTTGTTTCGTTTTTACGTTATTAAACTTTGTGCTATGAACAGCAACAATACTGATGACCGCCACCGACTCAAAGGGATACAGGGAGATCCTATCCTGCCTTTTAACCATACTTGATAAGGAACTTGACTTGTATTTAAGTGCTGGTACTAGAAGGGAGCTAAGAATACTAGACAGTAGAGCTTACTGGGCCTACTGCAGACTTAATTACTCTAACAGTAAAATAATTTGCTTTTTAGAAAGACTCTCAGAGCAGACTTCTAGGCCAGATTTGAAAACGGATTTCAAAACTTACATGGCACTCAAGTTGGAAATTCAGACTCTGGGCAGAAGGATATTTTCAGGCCTTTAGTGAAAAATCTCCTGTGACTATTTTATGCACACAACTTCCTGAAAATAATGATCACCCCTCCTTGAAGGTCTGGGTCAGAAGAAAAAGAGTTTACCTTTCATCCAAGTTCAGCAACTTGGGGACATTTTCCTGTTCAATGAAGAAAATAAGCAAGTTTGATACTCCTTTGCTAGACATGATCCTTCTGGAGATATTACATACCCTTACAAATGTTAGAGTTTGATGTCCCCTGAAAGCCAGGACAGAGAACAAATGTCTAGCGACAGTATCACATACCATTTCAAGATGCAGATCATCTGACACTAGACCAAATGGTATAATTTCAGAAAAAAAAATTTCAAAGTGATGCTATGTGGATGTGACTTTTATAAAGGCTAGATATCAGAAAAATGCTTAGAATATATGCCATCTCACTATGAAACAGGTAAATGGTAGCTTGTTGAGTGATGGATGTGTTAACTAACCTTGTAGTAATCACTTCACAACATGTATAAATCATCACATTGTATTCCTTAGACTTACACAATGTTGTATGTCAATTATGTCTCAATAAGATAGGAAAAAGAAAAATACCTTCCATGGAACTAATTTAAGTACAAAACCCCCCACAATATAAAAACAAAAGCTGCAATGAAAAGTTAACCAAAAATTGGATCAAGAGGAAAATTTGGAAGAATATAAAGTCTTTATTGCAGACAGTTTACAAACCAGGTAATGCCACTTTCCCATTCAAATTGAAAGTGTGCCTCCCCATATAGGATTTATGAAGGTAAAAACACAAAATAGGTGATAAAAGCCACAAAACAGGTGTTAAAAGTTGAAATATGGAAACTTAATCCCAAATTGGCTGATAAGTGAATCCAAACCAAAACTCTATACCTATTAGTCTCCATGAGGAGGTGGCTGGGAACTTTCTGGACTTTGAGTAGGTATCTACAGGGATTTGGTAGCTGTGGTTTTTCCAGGAATGCAGGGTGCACGCTCAGCCCCATGTCTTAGCACCGACACCTGAGTCCATTTCATTTTAGGCCCCTTGAGCCCGAGTGAGTCCATTTGCATGGTTATTCTGGTTTCAAAGTTCTTTCCTCAGTTGTCATATTGTACAGACATCATTCCTTAAATTTAGAGATTCCACAACTGGGTTTACACACACATCCATAATGGTTGTGCGTGTGTGTGTGTTTTCATTCTAAGCTATATCCTAGAATATCACTTTTCTAATTGTAAAGTAAACATCTAGACCAGTAGAACTTGAGAACAGAAATCAGATGTCATTGATGAATACCCAGAGCTCAATGTAGTACATTGTAAATAGTGTGAGTTAAATGTTTTTATTTAAGTAAATGATAGAAATCTCAAATTAAATTTTAAATTAAATCTAAAACTTTTTATAGACAATAGCTCAAGTTACTATATCGTTGTCTGGAGTACAGATCTGAAATAGTACAAATTGTGCCCAAATATCAAACCATGAATAAAGCAAAGAGAGTAGGGAAAAAAAAATCCTGACTTAGGTTTCAGCTCCTTACTCCCACTTACTCTTACTTACTTTATATTATTTCTGTGGAAGAGATCTAGTTAAACCTCGCAGGACAGGGCTGAGAGGAGCTCACAGAGACTAGGCAAAGCGAGAGCCCAGGCACTCTGAGAGGTCTGCTTCCTGCCGGAAGTCAGTCCTGTTCTCTGTTGCTTTAATCCAGACCTGCTTAGATGAAACCCCACTAAGTAACTACTGATCATTTAAGGATGGAATATATAACTTAGTTTAAAAATAAAGTAGAAAAGTGGTTTTTTTAACGAAAAAGCAAATGGAAGACCAGCGATAGCTCTCGAGCACGCCAGGCAGGACACTGAGCATCTCTCCCCAGATGTCTGCTTGTAGCCCCCACTTGTCAACATCTTGATTCTCTTTACCCTCTGGCTTCTGCTTTATGCCTACAGTTACCACAGGGGCTTCACAGATGGCAAAAGTAAAAGGAAACTAGAGAGTTCACACAGATTTACAATCTGATATAGTAAAGTCACACATTCTGTAACTATTATTAAAATTGGTAACCTGTTTGCCTTCAGTTTTATAAGCTATTTAAGAACATTTCTTATTGAGAGAGATTCCACTGTTCTTGTAGCAGCAAGAAGTAATGAGGTTTACTCTGGTGGTAATAAGAATCAACTTCTTAAATGGCCAAAGAACAGATGCTCATCACCCAGTCTCTGGGGATCAGATGAACTATGGTTTCTTGGTGATTGGGTTTGTCAGTGCAAATATATACATATCTGTGTGTGTGTGTGTGTATGTGTGTGTGTGTATGTATGTATATGTGTATATATATGTATATATGTATATATATACACACAAATATGTATATATACATATACCTATATGTGTATATATATGGTTTGATTTAATAAAATTGTTTTTCCTATGTTTCATTGCTTTATAAAGTCATCATTAAAATTCATTGACAGCCAGTACCAAATTTATATGGATCCAACTGTAAAGGCATGGCAAGGAGTTATGGACTATGAGGTAAACTTCAGGATGGGTTAGCCCTAACATTACTCACTGGGATGCAATCACTAAATTCTGTCTAGTTCTGTCTGAGAAAAGAGGATATCATCCACAAGTACTGCCACTTGATCACCAAACAAGGAACAAAAGTTTCTCTTGGCTTTTGCACGCTCTGTTCACTGGAAGGGTTTTTGTTTTTTTTTTGAAAGATTTATTTATACATACAAGCTGGGGCACAGGCCAGAGGTGTGGGGCGGTGAGAGGGTTCACCAGAGACAGAGTAGGGAACAGAACAGGCAGATCAGAAATACACTGCTGAGGGGAGCAGCGGGCGAGGCAGGAGAGGTCTGCTGCACCATGTGGGATTCTCCCCGGCCGGGCTCGAACTCGCATCACGCGCTGCCGACAGCTCCACAGTGCAGCGCACAACCGCTGCGCCACCAGGGAGGCCCCTTTTTTTTTGGAAGGGTTTTGATTGTCGAAGGCAGAGAGGGCAGTGAATCAGAGGGCAGAGTGGATCAACAACCCCTAAATGGGCCAACAGAGCCAGCCCCCTGGAACACTGCCCTAGCCAAGACCCAGAGACTGCAAACTAAGGACCGTTGTCAGCTCTGTGGGTCTTCATCAGAGCATAGCAGCACAGTCCTAACCTCTCAATCCTGTCCCTCAGACTAGAGCTTATCAGAAAGGGAGGAAGATCTTTGAGAGAAGAAAAGAAGTACACATGACAACCTAGCAACTTGATGTCTAGGCCCCATTTAACAAAGTGTGGAATATGATCCCTCTTTGAAAACAAAAGTTACTACTTTAAGAGTCTCCAGCCTCCTGGGAAAGTCCAGCATGCCTACTCTGAAACTTTAACCCACGAATATGGAAGCCATACCAAATATACAGGTATATTCTCCTCTTACAAATCTTAGGAGGGTATTTTGATTTTCCAACACCACCCAAAAACCTCTGTAACACTTGAATTGCCTAGTATAGTACCTATTTTGCAGTTTTAAAGAGCCCCTTTATCTTGAGTGGATTAAGCAATCAAGTATAACCATCTTCACGAAACAGGGTTGATTATATTTTCCTAGTGATTAACCATGGAACCAAACTTGTCTCTTTCACATTACCAACCAAACTACATGTAAATGTTCAGTTTTGTGCAAAAGCCCTGATATAACTCTATTTAGCCTTTCAGATTAGGCAGAGGGCTGCCCACTCACTCTGTATAACCCACCCAGCACAAGAGAAGCAATTTTTTTTATTTCAATCCCATTCCAGGCAAAAATTATGTCATGTAAAATAGAGGTTCTTCCATAAAGTTTAGACTTAGGGTAGAAGAGACAAAAAATAGTTCTAAGAGATGTGTACTTAGATCCAGTTTCACCAAGACACTTCAGCTTCAAACTGGTTCATCATCATCCTCCTGCTGTATTCATAGGCCAAAATTAGCGACCCATTGGCAGGGATGGCTCTAATCATAGTAGCACTCAGTCCAGAATATAGGACTGCTATTCCTTCAGTTTTCACAATACTTGAGAGAGTTCCAGTAAATCCTGCCTGTTTTCCAGACATGGAAAGAACCTGAATTCTAGACTTGATACAATCCACTGGGAATACGACAAGCCAAAGGCAAATTCCAGCGATTCCACCACTTAGCATCAAATGGGCAGGGCCTAGTTCATCTTTTGATCTCCCTGAGGCAAAAAAAGACCGACTCATTTCATAGCCACCAAAGAAGCAGAAATAACCCGGTACTTCTTGCAGCAGAGTGCTGGAGAGTCCGCGGTAGAAGCCCAAAGGGCCATCATTTCTAAGAATACTTTTCACGACAGACCAAACTGTATTTTGGCTTTTTGCTATCTTCCCTGATATCTCCATTTCTCTCATGGCTTGTAGCCGACACTTCACAAGCTCGGTGGGGCACAGCGTCAGGGAAGCAAATGCAGAGGCAAAGGACCCAGCAGTTGCAGTCTGCAGGTCACTCAGCTTTGCCTGCTTGTCCAGTCCAACCACTCCCTTCACAAACTGTTGGCAGAAACCGTAGCACATGAAAAGGACTGAGTTCTCAGCGACGTAGGCCACCAGCGCTGGGCCGGTCCCCTTGTAGAAGCCCCGCACGCCCACATGGGAGTACGTCTTCAGGAAGCAGTCCATGACGCCCTTGTACAGGCGGGGGAACGTCTGCATCTTCACTTTCATTGTGTCGAAGGGCTGCCCGGTCAGGACACACACTATACCCCCGATGGCCCCCGCTGTGAGGTCGATGGCGGCTTGGATGGCGGGATTGGACTTCATGTTCGCTCACTCGTCTGCTGGTCTCCGTGGAAAGCAACTTTCTGAAACGTAGGACTGGGCTCTCACGTCCCGTCGCCTAGTCTCTGCTTTGACCCTCCGATGCGAGAAGCCGGTAAACCAGAAGCCAGGCCACGGGCCGCCCTCCCCGCGCTGAGATTAACCCCTGGCGGGCGACCCCGCGCGCGCTCTTCTCCTGCCCTTCTCCTGCGTGCCAAGCACCCAGTGTCGCCCAGGTTCCTGGCCCCGAACCGCCCAGGCTCCTGTCCGGCCCCGCCATCCCAACGCCCGCACCAGGGAGGCAGACTAAATCAGCTCTTTTAATGGATAAGGCAGCAATGGAACGCTGTTCAATAAATTCTCTCAACTATGGTCCTGCCTCTAGGCGCCAGGATTCACTCAGAAAAGAAATGCTCTTCCGTTCGCTCAGACCCCCTCCCCCATTTCATACTAGCCAAACAAAATAGATGTTCCCGGTAGGTCGAACCTTGAATCAAAAGGTCAATCTACAGAAACAGAGATTTTAAATAGGGACGACAAACTACGTAGGGGGTTTTACATATAATTGGTGACTCCTTTTGATGAGAAAACACTAATCGTCTCTGGGTCCAGACTGGAGCTCTGTAGAGGTCCCTCGCAGCACCTCTCTAGCTCCAGCCCTTCACTCTCCAGGGGGTGCTGAGGGAAGCCTGAGTTGGAAAATTGCTACTCTGGGACTGTGGGGCTGAAGAACTGCTATTTCGTGGGGGGCAACCTTGCCAAGAAACTGCAGCTGGAGCCCTGGGAGGCCTCAGTTCATTACCACTTGGCCTTCCTTCATGACTGCTGGCCTGTCCTGGTGGGGAGTGATTTATTTCCCCCAGAGCTAGTGATCTAAGAAAGCAAGACAAAAGTCTCAAGTCTTAAGTCTTTTGTGATCTAGCTTGGAAGTCATACATCATTTCTGCAGCATCTCATTGTTACTCGGGATAGTCCTATTTCATGTAGCAGGGCACTAAGATTCAATGGGCACAATCTTGGAGGCTAGCTGCCACAGTACCTGTGAGAATTAAAGGGGGGAGGGAATCTCAGAGAAGAGTGTGAAATGTGGAAGAGAATTTCCATGGGAGGATCACTCGCAGGAGTCTCATGACTAGGAAGCACAGGCATTGAGGACAAGTGGGAAACTGAAGTTAATCCAGGAAATGTAGAGGGGAAAGTATCTTAGTTGTAGGAACACCCATGAAGTTGTTTTTCTGGTTAGGAACATGTTTTCTAGATGCATAAGAAAAAATACAATTAAGATAGTATAAAAAGATAATATAAATACAGGCAGGAAGGAGACATGAGAATTTCCTCCATGAATTAAAAAAAGTATGGGGTGAGTTGAATAAATTTTGTGAGAACAGAAAGAGTGTAAAGTATGATGTGTGTAGATGTGTGTACAGACTGAGAGATAAGGAACATGACATGACCCAAGGATGCTTGCCAGAGGCTTGACTTACGCTGAGAAGGCTCCGTGAAAAGGAGGTGGAAAGCCCCTCCCTGGAATAGCCTGCTGGTGCTGTGTGTCCTTGAAAGTCTCCATGTCGCTCAAAGTGTACTCTATAGGAAGGTGACTGAAGGACTCTTGCCCCAGGATTGACCTACGCTGAAAAACGCTCACATAAATAGGAGGTGGAAAGCCCCGCCCTGGAATAGCCTGCTGGTGTTGTGTGTCCTTTGAAGTCTCTCCCTGTCTCTTGAAGTGTATTCTGTGAAAAAAAGCTTGGGCAGATAAACACTAAGCAGGAGATTCGGCACAGCTGCACCCGAGACAGAGCATGTAGTCAGATGGGATATTGTTTGGGGGAAATATATAAAAATGTTTGCAAAGAATAATGAAGTGCTGCTTGAACTGGCTTGCAGCCCATCTTCATTCCTGCACCTTGCCATACCAGGTCCCAAGTCCTTAGAGACGCAATAGATGTGCACATTTTCCAAATCAGTGTTGGACTGGATTGTTTTGGTTTCAATTTTCTCTGGAATTAGTGCCCAAACTTATTCTGTTCATCAACCAAGGAGCAAGTGAGACATCTTACCTTTCCTCTTTGGCTGTTTACAAGACAAAACATAGATACTATTAACATCCCAGGCAAGAGAAAGAACAGGATGTTTTCATAAACAAGCTACATTAACCATATACCTGCTAACAATGGAAGTCAAGATACAGGCTATTATAGGAAAAAGAACTTGAAGGAGATAGATATCTGAGGAAGTTTCAGAATGCTCTGAAAATGGCCGAGTTGTGACACTGCCCCTGCAGTGGGCTTGTTCTATCGAGCTTTCTTCTTTACAGGCACCTGAAATGATACAAATCTCTCTCATGAGTAATAGGGACTTCAGGACAGCACTGTCTCAGGACAGTGTGCATGACAGGTGAAAGTGAAATGCATCTTATGTGAAGGCCAGCGTATGGGATCCTATGCAATGGCAACATAAATTATGATAATACATATAGTGAGAAAACGCAAGACCTTTCAAAATTTGAATAATTGTTCAAAATCCATTGAAACTTTACCAAGCAATTACTGAAATTCTAAATATCAGTGATAGGTCGCACATTTTCTTATAGAAGTAACCATCCCTTCAAGTCAGTATAAGAATATTTATTACCTGGGCCTCCCTCGTGGTGCTGGGGTTAAAATCTCAGTGCTATCAAGCTATGGTCAGCCACTATGGCACGAGTTCGATCACTGGCCAGGGAGCTGACCCACACGGTTTAGCAGACCTCTCCTGTCTCACCTGCTGCTCCCCTCAGCAGTGTATTTCAGTGGATCCACCTGTTTTGCTTCACATTGTCTCTGATGAATCCTCTCACCCCCCCAACCCCACACCTCTGGCCTACATCCCAGTTCTTATATTCATAAATAAATAAATCTTAAAAAAAAAAAGAATGTTTATTACCTGGCATGAGTTTCCAGTTCAAGGATACTTGAAACTCTGGTATGGAAATTCATTCCCTGCAACCTGCAACCTGGAAAGCAAGGCTTATTTTTGTGAAAATTAGAAAAAAAGAGAACTCTGTAGTCCTGATCTTATAGAACAACTTAGGAAACGATAAACAATTCTTCCATCATCTCACTCTGACCACCTGACATGAAACAGTGCAACTTTCAAATTTGGAGAAGCCCACATCCATAACTAAAGAGAAATTTAAATGTCCCACTTCCATTAAATAAAGCTATTCTGAAGAATGTTACATTTTCCTTAAGACCAAAACTATGAATCATGAGGGAAATGATCTATACTTTGGTTAAATGAATTAAGAAAAAACATCTAAATCATGTACATAGGCAACAATTTATAAATGCTGGTAAGGAAGAATCCCATATTATATTTTTTAGTGATAAAGTTTGAAATAGTATTTATAACAGATCATGTCTTTTGGTTTTTTTTGCTTTACAAAACTACATTTATGTATATAATTAATTATGTACAAATAAAGGCTGGAATGATATGTGTCAAAAATTAAGTTTACCCTAGAGAACTGGTATGAAAGGAACAACTTTTTATTTTTTAAATCTGTGTATTAAATTTTTTCAGTGAATCTTTTATTCCTGTAATATTTTAAAATGCTAATTTTTGAAACTTTTAAAACTTCTGTTCATGAACCCAGAAATATTGAAGACTATGAATACTGAAGCCCAACTATACACTATATATGTGGGTCTGCTAAACTTAAGCAGCCTGTTTGACCACCAATTGTTATCTACAGTTCTGCATTCCTATACAAGGTCAGATGTGCCCAATTAATTAGTGACAGCAAAACCTTAAAAGGTGCCTTTCATATCAACCTAGAGCAGAAAGCTTGATCACTCTGGGAAGGTTATGCACCACGAGGTATGATTAGGAAAGCCCAGGGGGCTGACGACGGATGCATGACAAGGGACCCCAGAAGCTGATCAGTGGAAAGCCTTTTTGGTAAGATTAGAACCTTACCTGAGGGTCTGGGGTATAATTCCAATTACAACATTTGGTCTCCAAACAGGTAAGAATTATCTGGTCAGCAGACTCATGCCCTCTGAACTCCCTAATTACAAAAACACATTCCTTAGTTATACCCATTTTTTTCTCCTTGTCCTCCTAACCTCTGTAACTGATGTTGTATAATTCTGAAAATAAAAAGGCCAGGATCTCGCTCCTTGAGCAGCATTCTGCATCATGTAGCCTGCTCCATGACTCCCATGTATCTGTGTGGTGTTGCTTGATGCAACATATATATGCATCATTTGCCAAAGGAATTATGAGAGAAGTGTGTCTTCTGGTTAATTCTGAATTTCCTTGAAGGAAAATGGATCCCAATCCTCTTCAGTTAAGTCTCTTGAAGTTTATATAAGATAATTACTTTTCACTATGGAGTTTTTAATATTAATGCAAAGCCAAGTCAAATAAAGTTTTTTAAAACCAATAAAGCTGTAATAACAATGGATTCACTTGTTTTGCTGCAAATGTATTTTAAGCTTTCTTTCTGTTGTAATCTATAAGTTTTAATTAGAAAGACTTAATTTGAGGTCATTTAACCACATTTAAAAGTTGTTTCTTTATATACCTATTACCATTTTGATAACTCTTTTAAAATATTTACTCCAATATGTTCAGACCCTAGCGAATAGGCCATATATTTTGCTTTTATTGTAAATTTATTATATTTTACCACTGTTTAAGTCCTTTGTATGGCTCAACTCAAAACCCAGCAGATAACTCAATGGCCTATGAAATAGGTAATAACATCTCAATTTTAGAGATGAGAAAACTGAGGCAAACAGATTAAAGTTCTTCCTCAAGACTATACAACTAGTAAGTTACTGTTCTAAGATACAAACTCAAGCACTCCATCGCTCAATCTTGAAATTTTTAATCTCTTTTCTATTCTTAAGTATGCTGTAACTAATAAGTCAAAGTACCTAAGGGATATGAACATAGGTAATTTATACTGGTAATTTAGTATGATAAATGCTTATCAGAGTATTTATCCCAGCAGAACATTGTAGAGTACATGAAATTTGACACTAAAATGTTTAGCTCTGTACTTCATATCCAGTGTCTGGTACTGTTTGGCACAATTAATATTTGAAAGACAGAACACAGAGTCCAGGCAAAACAGTAACAGCATTCTTTAACCTGGAAATCAAGAAAGCTGTGGCTGATATTTAGGTTGAGAACTGAGGGTTAAGTAGGATTAGGCCAAATAAAAGGGAAGAGTTTTCTGGGTGGAGTGAAGAGGGCTCAAAAGAGTTATAAACTCCTTGTAAAAAATGGAACTAAGTTTATCTGAATCAAACATAATGAGACTAGGCTGAAAAGTAAATGGAACTCATAATCTTGTGTGTCTTTTTAAGAATTATAACTAATCATGAAAGCAAGGATCTATCATTAAAGGTTTTAGCACGGGAAAAACCTAATCAAGTGTTTTAAAAAAATCCCTTTGGGTACTGAGTCAAAAAACTCAAACTACATGATAAGATATACCCACACGCACATACACACACACACGAGCTACTGCCCATGAGTAAGAGTAAGCTTTCAAGGAAAAGAAATGATGAATTTAATTTTGAATATTCAGGATTGAGATGTGTGAGAAATAATTGTTTCCAACACAGAGCTGAATATACTAAATGTGGAGCTCAGAAGAGATCAGGTTCAGAGCCCTTAAACAGAAATGAGAGTAAGAAATCACTAGGCCATTTTCTTACTCTATGCAGCAAAACCTCCTTCCCATTACTGATAAAACTCAGTCATCACTGGTGTTGACATCTTCATAAATAATGTATTATTTTGACAAGTAATCATCCACTGTAAAATCAAATATAGTGGGAGCTTCTCAGGTGTTACATCTTTTAAGTGTAGTCAAATCCAAAGCATCCTAAACCAGAATTTGACACCTACCTATTAAGGAAATGTGTTTCTTATTATATGCAAACCTTAAATAATCCAAAGCCTAGATGTTGAGAAACCTCGCTTATGTCTATTATTCTGTATTGAAATATTTAAGTGATACACACATTTTTTAGTAAAAAGAAAAATGGGGCTCAGATGTGAAAAAAAAATTAGTCTGTGAGGTCTTCAAGTATCAGTATAACTAAAGACTTGAGAAGTCTGGAAAATTTTGCTTAACATTTCACCACTGATATTTCCAGTCAAATACAAAATTAAAATGAGCTTTAAGTATTTGCTCCATGAGACTAACGATTTCAAATCAAGCTTTTCTTCATAAACCAATGTCAGAAATGCAAAATGCTCAAGTTTGGTCACTGGTTCTTCAAAAATAGCTCACATGTGAACTATTCATTAGAATATTTAGGGTACAAAAAGTCTAATAATATATTATAAGAAATTTTGAAGTATCAGGCCATAGTACTGATTTCCTTTATGAGCAATTTTGATAACCTGGCATGGACAAATCACTTCAGCTTTCAGGATATTATTAAATAGTTGCAGAAATTAAGTTAAAAATACTTATGAATACAATAACCCAAACCAATGGCATGATTCACTGCACAGTACTTGATAGTCTTGCTTTGTTGTTTCTATTTTAAGGTGGTTATAGTGCTTTTTATAAAATAAAAATAGCCTTCATGCACAAAAATTTGGGTAGTTTAGAAGGCTTTGTCCCAAGTGTTTCCTAATCTCCCCACAGAGCAGATGAATTGGAAACTTAATATAATCAAAGATGACATTTCCCAAATTCTTTGCCCCTGCTGTGTTCCTTTTTTTCTTAAAAGCCAACATAACCACTTCTTTCCTTATAAAACAATATCAAATTGCTCAGACAGTAAGCTCCAACAAAAAACCACCTCATAAATGTAACTATGACACACACGATTCTTAATAGAGCAAGACACATGTAAGGTGAAAATTAGTTGCTTTTATTATGTTAAAAAAGTTTTAGGAATTTTTTTGCAACTCTCCTTGTGAATTGCTTTGAGTAACTGAAAAAATGCATAGAAAAACATGTAAACATGTTCACTGCTTCTAGAAAATGGAAAAACAGCAGCAAAGTCCAGCAATAAACCCATGATTACTAACTTTTGAACTGCACATTTCACAACTCCTGCAACTTTCCTAAAATCAATTATCACACAATTATCATAGTCCTATTTCTACAAGATAAGTACTTGGCAAGTGGTCCTGAGAAAAAATGAGAGAGACATTCACATTTACATTTGCCTATAAGACAAACTGAATAGAAAGCAGCAGAGAAAATGGGAACCACTGCAAAGTTATATTATTAGTCCAGGTAATGAAGTCCAGATTTTTCTTTCAATACTGACCAGATTAAAGAATGAAATTAGGTTTCAAAGCTCTCCTCACTTCTCTAAGAGTGATTCTAGCTCTTCTTGCAAAGAACTAAGTTGCTCCTTTTCCCGGTCTTCTTTTTGTTTGAGTTCATCCAGGACAGCCTGAAATCTGTTCTTGAGAGCCAGGTTTTCCACTTTCATGATAAGATCCTCCTGTCGTTTTGCTCTGTCCTGGGTCTCTTGGAGCTTGCCTTTCATGTTATCAATTTGCTTCTGAATTCCCATAACCAACTGATTGGTTCCCTCATTTTCTTGGTGCTGCTCATCTGATTCATTTAGCTTGTCCTGTAGCTGTCTTTCCAGATCTTCCTCAGTGTCGATGATGTTTATATCCTCTTCATCTTGATGCTGTGTCTCATCTTCATCATCACTGCTACTGCTGAGGTCATTGAATATCTCCCGAAGCTCATCATGTTCTAATGAGTCATGGCCCTGCCTGTGGCCAGACATTCCAGGAGAAGAGATATCAAGGCCTTGATTTTCTGTTTCTTTTGTTTCATCTTCAGCAATTATTTCCCAACGAGTACTGACCGCTTCGGCATCTGTACTCAGTAACCGTTTTACTTCTTTTTCCACATCTGGAGATTCAATGTATTTCTTCTTTGCTGTCTTCCGAAATCTTCTCTTTCTTACATTTTTTAGAGGCAGAGTGATTCCATGATTCCATATAAACTTTTTCTCTTTGTCCTTATCTTTTTTCTTGCTTGCTTTAGGATCAGTAGTAGCAACTGGTTCCTCCACAGGAGGATAGAGATCACCATCAACTGTGGACACAAGCATCTGACAAATATCAGCAGTCTTGTAAAAAGTTTTTTTATCAATAGTTTTCAAGCTTTCCATAACACACGGCAGATCTACCAATTTTGAAGCCAGTGGCACCCGGTCAACTCTGACAATTCCATGACGTCCATCAGGGTGTAACTCAATTGTCAGTCTGTCCTTCAGGTTGACATGGCCAGACTGTACTGCCCGCCTCACTGTAGAGGCATATTCCGGGGGTAGGCGTAAGATAAATTGGCTCTCTAGTTCGTGAGGAGCATCATCTTTGCTCTTACTCATCTTGTTGTCTTTGAGACTCCTCTAAAAACCACTTGTTGCACTAAAAAGTCCCAGATACTCCAACAGTTAGAAAGACCAGTGTGTTATCAATTGAAATCTTTGCACACAATTCTAATCAGGAGGTAAGCGTCTGTTTTGTCTTAACTTTTAATTAAGCCCCCAATTTTTCTAAATATGCGTAATTGTATAGTTATTAGACAAATTTCGTCCATTTAAATCTCTTAGCTGCAATGCCGAGTTCCAACCTCTAGATGCCACTGCCGAACAACGCAGGGAGAGCAAGCAGGCAGGAAAGCAAATGGCCGCTCTTGCGGAAGGATTTTCGGCGCAGAAATTAAGGCTCAGCAGACATTCCCAATCCACAAACTCTCCCGGAACAAAGATATTCAGAAAAGCGGGGCACAGTGAGCTTTCTTCGCATCGGGTACTTACAATCCTGTGATGTTAATAAACGCAGCTTCCGCGAACAGGAAGGAGCGGAACAGTAAGCCCGTGGGAGGAAGGCGATCAGGGAACGAGCGTCTCTTTCCTAATTCCTTTGTTCTTCCCGGCTCTTGGCAAAGCGATCTGGTACTGATCCAGTGAAATATCCCAGGGCGGAGAGCGCGAAATGTCGCTGAGACCCGCAGCTCGCCAGCTCAGCAGCTCACTCTCCGGACCAGCGGACCCAGCCGAGAAGGCTGGCGCCAGCTCACACTGCGCGAGACGGCTGTGAGTGACAGCACTGCTCGGGCGGAAATGTGAATGGTCCCGGCGCGCGCAGGCGCAACGCGGCTTTCTGGCATGACTTGTCTTCTCGCGAGAATTCGATTTTGCCCGCATTCAGAACGAGCTTTTGGTTTCAGAATATTTATTGATAAGGAAAACATAGGTCCTCCCATACCCCTCCTCCAATCCCCCCGCCCTCCCAGTGGCTCTGCGAAACTAGTACATGATCGCCCAGGGGACCGGCTTTGCTTCCGGAAACATTTAGGAGGCTTCACAGGGTATAGAAAATCTGGAGCTTCTACAAGAATTTGTAACTAACCATACAGTGGAGTGAGGAGGATATTGCAAATATATATTCAACAAAAGAGCATATTTTGTTTTGATTGTGAAAATGCCCTGAGGGGGCCCATGTCTCAGGGTCTGATTCTGTTTTGATGGGCCCCAAAGGAACAAGAACGAGTCCTCTTTTTAATGTCTGGCATAGATATAAATGTAAACAGAAAACTGTCCTGGAGCCACATGCTTGTTTAGGACACAGTTGTCTGATAGACAAATAGTCTAATTGAAGTAGAATATAACTGCGGTTTTACTCCCTGCCACTCACTTGCCAGTAAATTTTTAAATTAGGAATTTTGTCATTCCGCTTATACTATTTTGGTAGCTGTTTTTTGCTTGTCTCATCTGAAAAGTGAAGTATCCATAAACACGGATTTATAATATTTCACCTTATCTTACTCCTATTTCCATTTATATTTTTAAAATAGAGTCATTTTTGGTACATCATCAAGATCATTAAAAATTTAATTTCTATTTCTAAAATACTAACCGCATCTAGATTTAAGAGAAGTCTCTTAAAATGTGACTAACCAGGTTGCTTGCTTGCCTTTTGTACTTACCACAGATTGGAAAGTCTCATGATAATCAAGCATCTTTTTTGTACATCATGTCCCAGTGCTTAGTACCAACACATGGTAGACACACAAAAAATTTGCCAATTTGATGAAACAATTGACCCATCTAGAAAGAACATACTGACCAAACCTTTATTAACCTGTGAAAGAAAACACATTCCATGTCACCTTAAAATACACGTTTTATACATAACCTTCTAGCCCAGATTGTTATGAGCAGAGAAGTTTGCTAATATTTGTGTGACCGTGTCCTTTTTGATTTGGGCAGACTGTAACACGCTATATCACGGGAGAAAATTAAAATTGCCTTGTGCCAGTTTGATTATTTTACGTTAAATTTTAAAGAGAAATTATGCTTTTCCACATAACTGTACATTAGCTCTCTTCGTGTTGAAGAATGTTAGCTGATTCATCTATAATTTCAAGGGCAATCTATATCCTGTTTACAAAGATGAAATTTTTTCAATGTGTTTGTCCCTTAATTATACCTAATTTTACTTGTTACATATACATGAGTTTAACACACTAGCCTCTGCATAATGCTTTATTTAACAATATAAAATGAGAAGACAGACTTATACATTAAAAATAGCCTAAATATTGCTTTGCATTTTACTTGTGTGTGTGTTTTAGGCTGCTTGAATATCCTTGTCATAGAAAGTAACTTAAGATAAATCTTAGGCAGTTATGATTTGCATTTTAGTCAGTAAGCCTTTAAGTGGAAGGTTGTCAGAGATAATTAAAAGGATTAAAGTTTCCTCTAAAGGGTCTATCTTTTTCACTCCTGAAAAATACTTTCTGCTTTTGAGTTTAATTAACACATTTTCTAAATTTTTTTTGAGGAGAAATTACACTGATTTGAAGCCTAAGGTCTCTTCCATATGACTATTACCTTAATTTCCATTGATAAATCCAGTTGTTTTCATCAAATTCAACAGACATACAGAAACATTCAGAATTGATGAACACTCTCATGGTTGTTCCATGGAATATCTGTGATACTACTGAACCAAAGACTTGGAGAGAGCAGTAAATTTCCTTGTATGGTAATGTCCTCTGAAGACTTCCAACCTGTGATAAAAGAGTATAATATCAGGTTAATGTTGTGTTTGAAAATTCCCTTTAATAAACTTTCCAGTTCCTTATACCATGGAGGTTAAAAAATTATGGGTGATGAGAGAAGCCCTGCTTATATTGCAGAGACAGAAAATTATATGGGTGAGGAAATAGCAAACATCTCCCCAGAAGTGTACTTGTATAATGCTATATAACTATATGAATGGTAAAAAGCTGGTTAACTAAAATGTAACAGTCTCCTTTTTCAAGTAGGGTGCTTTCTACAGAAGAAAAAGACCAACCTAATTAATACTGGTTTAAACAAGAAAAACCTATTATCTCAAAATCCAGATAGTTTAAAGAAGCTCTGTCCAATAGAAATTTAATGTGAGCTACACATAAAATCCATATATATGAGATATTAAATTATCTAGTAGCTATATTAAAATAGCAAAAAGCAAATGAAACTAATTTCCTTACCATTTTTATGGCTTAATCAAAATATTTCAACATATAGTCAATGTAGAAATTACTGACATATTTTAGAGTCTTACTTTGTACTTAACCTGGCATATAATCTACACTTAGAGCAATCTCAGTTTGGCCTAGCCACATTTCAACTCCTCACTGGCCACATGGTTATTTGGTGGTTACTGTACCAGACAGTGCAGTTCTCTGAGTATGGCTATCCCCAGGCATGATAGACTCTTGGCCTGGCACAAATTGTTTTCCTCGCCCTAATTTTGGAGAATTAACATTTATTTATACTTTTCTCTATTATTCTTTCAGCTTTGCCCTCATCTCCTTGTAAACTTTCAAAGTGTATGGTCACAAGAAACCTGCCAGCAGTAACCAGGGAGCTTCCTTCCTTGTCCACGGTAAGTTTAGAGAGTGGATCCCCCTCAACCCAAGTCTATCTTTCAACTTGGTTGGACCAGTTTAACCCATATATTTACCATGCCTCAATAATAGTCACCTCAATAATAGTCAATAAGGGGCTACCCTAAGCCTGTGATTTTCAAAATAGTGGGAAGGAGATGACATTTGGTAACATCGGCACACATTTTTGATTGTTTCAACTGTAGGAGTGGGGTCTTCTGGCATCTAGTGGGTAGAGGCCAGAGATGCTGCCCTACACTACACAGAGCAACCCCCCCACACAAAGAATTATTTGGTTCAAAATAGTACCAAGGTTAAGCTTATTATTTTAAACCTATATTCTTAACTAAACACAAGAGGAATGAGAATACCATTATTGATAGGTTGCTGATCTATCAGACTTAATACAGCTATGAATAGGTTTCAGCTTCTCTTTAAGTAAATGGAGGCTAGACACCCAAACTACGCGTCAGAAGGAAGGAAAGGAAGTGTCTAAAAGGAAGTGTCAGAAGACAGGAAAGGGCATGAGCCCTATCTTAGTTTTTGGGATGCTGTAACAAATACTATAAACTGAGTGACTTGTAAATAACAGAAATTAATTTCTCCATTCTGAAGGCTCAGAAGTCTGTGATAAAGGTGCTATAGAATTTGGCATCTGGTGAGAAAAGTCTTCTGGTTCAAGATGGCAGTCTTTTCTCTGTAACCAATATATGGTAGAAGGGGTAAGGGATCTCTTTGCAGCCTCTTTTACAAGGCCACTAATGTCATTCTTGCAGACTCTACCCTCATGACCTAATCACATGAAGTCTTACCTCTGAATATTATCATATTAGGGATTAGATTTCAACACAGCAAATTTGCAGGGGGAGAGCATATATATACAGTTTGTGGAGGCAGTCATATTCATAAAAGAGCTCCATGAAAGATATCTATGAGAGATCTGATAATAATAATCTGAATGTAATTCCAAAATATGTGTATATAAATATGAAAAGTAATCATATGAAAAGAAATTCATTATCACAAATTGCCAGGGAAATACAAATCAAAAAACAAATGTTATATCATCCCACACCCATTAGGATGTTATTATCAAAACAAACAAACAGAAAATAACAAAGGTTGGCAGAGTTGTGGAATAATTGAAATCCTTGTGTACTATTGGTGGGAGCATAAAATGGTACAGTGGCTGTGGGGGGGGGAAGTATGGCGATTTCTCAAAAAACTAAAAATGGAATTACCATATGATCTATCAATCCAGCTCTGGGTCTCTACCCAAAAGAGCTGAAAGCAGGATCTCAAAGAGATACTTATATACCCAAGTTCATAACAGCACTACTCCCAGTAGCTAAAAGAAGCAACCCAAGTGTCCTTCAACAGATAAATGAATAAGTAAAGTGTAGCATATAATTATACAATTAAATATTATTCAGCCTTGAAAAGGAAGGGAATATGTTAAAACAGGGATAAATCTAGAGGGTTTTATGCTATGTAAAATAAGCTGGTTACAAAAAGACAAATACTGTGTAATTCCAATTATGTAAGGTGGTTAGAATGCTCAAAATCACAGAAGCAAAGTAGACTGGTGTTTGTCATGGACTGGAGAGAGGGGGGAAAGAAGAGTTATTATTTAATGTTTATAGGTTTCAATTTTACACGGTGAAAAGCGTTCTGGAGATGGGTGGTAGCGGTGGTTGAATATACTAATACCACTCAACTGTAAGCTTACAAATGATTAAGCTGATATATTTTACATGTATATTTTACAAGAAAACAAGTATATTTTTAAAGTGTTGATAAACACCAAATGTAAATTTTTTTATCAGTAATTGCATAATACAATTACTGGTGATTTTAATTTTTATTGGTATCTTTTATAGTGAAATTTTCTTTAATATTGCAGAATTTGCGGTGAGCATTTCTTTTTGTATACTAAAATTCTCTTTACAATGGATAACGTCTTGGGTAAAACCTTTTTTAGAAAAAGAAGCTTCAATGGTGTAGAGACTTCAAAAGGAAATGTCAGTGGGAAAATTCTGTAAGAATTCTTTAAGTCCATGAGACTTATTAAATCAAAACGTTTGATTTAAACTTTGTGGCAAGACCATTTGATTACTATGTTGTCAGAAAGAAAGAATGACTTGCTGTCTTTGCACTAAACCAACTGGTACTGTAAAAGAAGTCGCCGGATTAGAGCAAATACAGACTCGGAGGACATACAGACGTAGCATTCGGTAGTATCATACTGTACCTCTGGGTGCCGCTGTCGGTCAGACCGTTGGTGAGAGTGAAGCAAAGCAATCCACTGGCGATTCTGACGCCGCCATCCCTGCAGACTTTGAGAAACACAGCATAAGACAAAGCACACCACCTCTCCCGCAATCTGTTCCAAATACCTGAGCCAGGAACGTCAAGATGTTGAATGACGCCGAGTGAGGCGCTGCCTTTTCTTTCACAACGCCTTTGTGATCCCGGAGCCACCCTAGGGAGATGTGTTTGGATCTGAGAAGATGCTTTGAGAACACAGGAAGAAGTCCCCGACAGGCAAGGACGCCCAGAGCAGGAAGTGCTGTTTCTTTCGTTGCTCTTTGTTAGCCTGGTGAACTACGCAGCAAATGTGGGATAAGACTCCGGAAGCGACAGCCAAGGCTTTGAAAATGAGGCATCTCCACAAAGATCCGCGTCTCGGTGACCAGAACCACCGGTAAGTGAAGCCTCTCTTTACTGCCAGCGAAGAGAACAGGCACGAAGCCGAGAATGACAGGATAGATATCGTAGCTAAACAAAGGAACACCTTAGGCCCCTTTTAAATCTGAAACCTTTGCTGAATATCCTATAAATATGTTTAGTACTCGTTTCATCCTGTATAGAAATAACATGGCTTTTAGTACAGAGACTTGGTATTGAAAAACCTGAAAAACAACAGGAGCAAAGTTTCCTCTTAAACCACAGTAGATTTGAACACTTCAAGCAAGTCTCTGCAAATTTGTCAGCTAAGTTTCAATAATCATCTCCCTCCCCCATTGCCCAATCCCAAGTGAAACAAAGCAGAGGGCAGTAAATATGTTTGCTAAGGGAAATCTATGTTTGGGCCGGGGGAACACCCATTTAGTGGTGGGGAGGCAGCAGAACAGCTCAGGGCAAGGTCTGTATCTCAGTGCCAATGTCAGTCTTCCCATACCTAGTCACAGGAGTACAACAGAATCCACCTGCAGGAGAATCTTCCCTCCATCTTCCCTCTGCATGCTTCAGGTGATCCCACTGACCTAGATGACACCCTTTAGGGTAAAGTTGTCCTACAGTCTCTGCATCATCTCACAGAATATATCTCCCCACCAATAATAACAGTATCATCTTTGATTTTGAAGGGGAACACTTGTATCAGGTGGTAGAAGAGAAGACTGGAGGGAGTGTAAGGGTCCATTTCAGAATCCTGGCTGGAATGGAGGTTGGGAATAACGCAGAGCAGGTGACTCAGCTTGGTGTCTAATCCTATTAGAATTAGACTAGAGCAACTCAAATTTGCTTAAATGGAGAGACAAAAAATATTGTGCTGAGTAATACACACACTGCCAATGATTAGCCTCTAAGAATTACTATATAATTCTTTGTAAATTACTGGTAGATAGAATTCTGAGAGTAGACCCTGAAATATATTGTCACCAGAATCACTGACAAGAACAAGCTGTCCCTTTCCTTCAGTGCCCGCATCACCCTAAATATCACCCCACATCAACAGAAAACGCTCTTGTCCAACAGGCCTTCTAACTGGTCTGGGAGACTGGGAACACTTCCTAGAGCTTCCATCACCTTTTAGTACTTCAAACCTGGACTTGGGACCCGATCCCTCTTGATTTGTGAAAGGTGATCTGGCACCACTGCAGCTGTCATCTGATGTGTGAGTGAGCACAGAGCACAATGGGGTTAACTGCAACCTACCTTTGAGCTGACTCTCCGGTCAGGATTGGCTGGATTCAGTGTTGTCCTGCACCTTCCTGTGTTGGTGGACGACCACAGTGAAAAAGCACAGAGGGTGCTATGCTGGGGGCTGTAGCCAGAAGTCAAGGCCTTCTTCGATGCCACGACACACTCTACAGCCCAGCCACTAGGACACCCGGCCACCTGGACACCGTCTGGAGCACAGTGCCTAATTGTCATTCAGGTTTACCTGATCGCTGTGCTCTCTTTGCAGCGACTCTGGTCATCGGCCTGCATCTGTGACTCTCCTCCAGCCCTGCTTCAGCCTGCTCTCTGGGCCAATTCCATGAGAGTTGCCTTCTTCCTACACAGAGATGACAAAATCTTAATTTAACTTAATCACAGAAACATCTTTCAACTGGAAATTCTTCATAGTACCAGCAGTGAAGCCTTAAATATTACACTGGATTCAAATGTATGCATGTGAGTTTTCACTGTTATTCCATAAATTTCATTCCTATTTGGTTTTTGTTGTTGGGATGGGAAGAGCTCTACAAGTTAGCTTTCTAGTTTCTATGTATATTTTGATTTGTTTCATTAGTCCAGACAATTCCTTTGGGGAACAGTTTGTACCTATTAATGTACCTATTAATCTGAAAGTTATGTTTCCTTCTAGAGAATCCTTTCCTTGCAATACTGAAGGAAATTCACTGCATCTTTAAGTTTCTGCCCTTGGGCTCTATCAACATGTCTTTGAGAGTTGGAGAAACTATTGATTTGGCTATACAAAACCAGAAATTCTGTTTCAAGAACAATTCTATCACTTTTCATTGTTTCCTTTTTCCTTCATTTTCTGGTCCCTTTTCAGCCATGGTGTTCATGGGTTGGTAGTCAATATCTCTCCAAACTTGTTTCTGAAAATGTCAACCTCTTGAATGCAGAGAACATTAATCCCTGACTTCTGGGTAAAGATAAATTACTCTAAGCATGAGAAAATTTATATAGTAAACTTTTACTCATTTTGCAATAAGTAACAGAAGGAAGGCAATCTAGCTTTGAATGCCTGCTACTGTGTTTAAAAAAAAAACAATTTCTCTTGGGGGAAAATATTGTGATTGTAAGAGAATACATATTATATATATTAGCCTGCCTAAAAATAAAGATGTGGCCCTTTCCTTGTCAGTTTTGAAGAATAATCACACTGTTCTTGTGCCTCTTAAATTTGAAGTCTAACCTATCCATTTCATTTGATGTTTTTCCTGTGAAATTCCAAGCTCCCAGTGTTACTAAACGGGTATTACCTTCGTCTTTCTTTCTTTTTTCTTTTTAATTTTTTTTAAAATTTATTTATACATACAAGCTGGGGTACAGGCCAGAGGTGTGGGGCGGCGAAAGGGTTCACCAGAGACAGATTGGGGAGCAGAACAGGCAGATCAGAAATACACTGCTGAGGGGAACAGCGGGCGAGGCAGGAGAGGTCTGCCCCACCATGTGGGATTCTCCCTGGCTGGGCGTCGAACTCGCATCGCGCGCTGCCGACAGCTCCACAGTGCAGCACTCAACCCCTGCGCCACCAGGGAGGCCCCTACCTTTGTGTTTCTTAAGATCCACATAATACATAAACGCTTCAGGAAAAATAAAGATGGGGTAAAACACATCCTTCAAAATTCCAAGGTTTCTGATAAATATTCAAGACACAGTGGGAAGGAAATGGAACATTCCGATTTTAAAAATCTAGCTTACATTAAAAAAATTTGTTTTTCCCTTTGATTTTTTTCACCTTTTGTTCAAGTGGGCAGTTGCTCTTCAATGCAGCCTGGGAAGTTAAGTGGTCAAGATATACTACAAAAGTGGAAGGGTGATTTTGTCTCCTCTGTGATATTCCCTGAATAGCAACAGGGAAAGCAGGTAGCTTGACAGCGCCAGGATTCTGCTGTATATTACGGTTTAGCAATATTTACATATGATTAATTCAATGAACATAGTAGTTTACCCTTTTTCATACATGTATTCTAGAATGCTTAACTTTTCCTTAACAATAAACTAAGATTTAAGGAAAGCGTTCAGATTAATGAAGAGAAGGTATGATCTAGGAGTGCAGTAACTGGTTAAAGACTCTGGGCGCCGCTATTCACCAGCCTGGGAGATACAGGCAGCGCGCACAAACACCAGAAGAAAAAGAGAAGGGGAAGGGAGTAAAATCTTTTTAGAACCTTCATCTCCGCCAGATTGAAAGCAGTGTCCCTGAGGCTTTCCAGATACTACCTCTGGACGACTCTCCGCTCTGAATTCATCTGAAAATTCTCATAATTTAGGCTCAGGAATAAAACAGAGAAACAATTCCTGTGGTACCGGGCTGGGAGAACACTACGAAGCTCGAGAGCAATGGCGATTTGCTGCCGCGAGCTGGTCCTGCTGTGCCTTTTTCTGGAATTGTTATTGGAAGCCCAAGCAGGGAAGATCCTCTACTCTGTGCAAGAGGAGACAGACAGAGGTTTCTTCGTGGGCAACATCGCCAAAGACCTGGGGCTACAACCACAGGAGCTGGCGGAGCGCGGAGCCCGCATCATCTCCAGAGGTAGGACGCAGCTTTTTGCTCTGAATCCGGGAAGCGGCAGCTTGGTCACCGCGGGCAGGATAGACCGGGAGGAGCTCTGCGCTCAGAGCGCGCCGTGCCTGGTAGATTTTAACATCTTGGTAGAGGATAAAATGAAGCTTTTCCCTGTTCAAGTGGAAATAATTGATGTTAATGACAACACTCCTCAATTCCAGTTAGAAGAAATAGAGTTTAAAATGAATGAAATAACCACTCCGGGTACCAGGATCCCTCTGCCTTTGGGCCAAGACCTTGATGTGGGTGTGAATTCGCTCCAGAGCTACCAGCTCAGCTCCAACCCTCATTTCTCCCTGGATGTGCAGCAAGGAGCTGATGGAACCCAAACCCCAGAGATGGTGCTGCAGAGTCCCCTGGATAGGGAAGAAGAAGCTGTCCACCACCTTATTCTCACTGCCTCTGATGGGGGAAACCCAGTCCGTTCTGGAACCCTCCGCATTCGCATTTGGGTGGTGGATGCAAATGATAACCCTCCAGCATTTACTCAAGCACAGTACCACTTGAGTGTACCGGAGAATGTACCACTGGGCACTCAGCTACTGATAGTAAAAGCCACTGACCCAGATGAAGGAGCCAATGGGGAAATAACATACTCGTTTCACAATATAGACCACAGAGTGGCCCAAATATTTCACTTGGATCCTCGCACAGGAGAAATATCAAATAAAGAACCCTTGGATTTTGAAGAATACAAAACATATCCAATGGAAATTCAAGCGCAGGATGGTGCAGGCCTCATGGCCAGAGCTAAGGTGCTGATCAAAGTTCTGGACATAAATGATAATGCTCCAGAGGTCACCATCTCCTCTGTCACCACTGCAGTTCCAGAAAACTTCCCTCCTGGAACAATAATTGCTCTTATCAGTGTGCATGACCAGGACTCCGGAGACAATGGTCACATTACATGTTCCATTCCTGGAAATCTACCCTTTAAATTAGAAAAGTCAGTGGACAATTATTACCGTTTAGTGACAGAAAGCGCACTGGACAGAGAACTTACCTCCAGGTACAACATCACAGTAACAGCAACGGATCATGGAACTCCAGCTCTATCTACTAAAATGCATATTTCACTGCAAGTAACAGATATCAATGACAACCCCCCTATCTTCCCCCAGGACTCCTACTCCACCTACATTCCAGAAAACAACCCCAGGGGAGCCTCCATCTTCTCTGTGGCAGCTCACGATGCTGACAGCAATGAGAATGCACAAGTCACTTACTCCCTGGCAGAGGATACCATCTGGGGGGCACCTCTGTCCACCTATGTCTCCATCAATGCAGACACTGGCATCTTGTATGCGCTGCGCTCCTTTGACTACGAGCAGTTCCAGAACCTAAAACTGACAGTAATGGTACTTGACAATGGAGACCCACCACTCGGTAGCAACATGTCGCTGAGCGTACTTGTTCTGGACCAGAACGACAATGCACCAGAGATCCTGTACCCAGCCCTCCCCACTGATGGCTCCACAGGCGTGGAGCTGGCACCCCGCTCCGCAGAGCCCGGCTACCTGGTGACCAAGGTGGTGGCGGTGGACAGAGACTCGGGCCAGAACGCCTGGCTGTCCTACCGCCTGCTCAAGGCCAGCGAGCCAGGGCTCTTCTCAGTGGGGCTGCACACGGGTGAGGTGCGCACTGCGCGGGCCCTGCTAGACAGAGACGCGCTCAAGCAGAGCCTGGTGGTGGTGGTCCAGGACCACGGCCAGCCCCCCCTCTCGGCCACCGTCACGCTCACCGTGGCCGTGGCCGACAGCATCCCAGACGTCCTGGCTGACCTGGGCAGCATCAGCACCCCCGCGGACTCGGGCGATTCCGACCTGACCTTGTACCTGGTGGTGGCGGTGGCCGTGGTCTCCTGCGTCTTCCTGGCCTTTGTCATCGTGCTGATGGCGCTCAGGCTGCGGCGCTGGCACATGTCTCGCCTGCTCCAGGCTTCAGAAGGTGGACTGGCGGGCTTGCCAGCCTCGCACTTTGTGGGTGTGGACGGGGTGCGGGCTTTCCTGCAGACCTATTCCCATGAGGTCTCCCTCACTGCGGATTCGAGGAAGAGTCACCTGCTCTTCCCGCAGCCCAACTACGCGGACACGCTCATCAGCCAGGAGAGCTGTGAGAAAAATGATTTTCTGTCAGCACCTCAGTCTTTACTTGAAGACAAAAAGGAAACATTTTCTCAGGTAAACCTTTCATAGTAAATTTAGATAAAAATAATTCCTGCATTTACTGGCTTTCGTTACTTACTACTAACAGTTCTCTTTCCCATGTATCTTTATGGATTTCTATTTACGAAACCTAGGAGGTCATTATTAAGTGTTTATATCCAGGTGTATTTGTAATTGTTCTTTCCTTGAAAAGGAGACTGTAATTAATCAGATTGTGGCTGGTTGGGGATGAAGAGTATGTGTGAGGTGCTATCTCTGTTGTGGAAAGAACTCTGCATCAGAAACAAGGTCTGGCTTATAAACAATTTCTTCATTGCCTCTAGCCAAATACTTCTATTTTTCTAGGTGTACCACTCGTTTATCTGGCGAGGATAGGGTTTGACTAGAAAAGACCCACAACATTTATGTGACTAAAATTATTTTCAAATTTCCTTAAGTTTTATATATTTTTTTAAAGATTTATTTATTTATGCATACAAGCTGGGTGGGGTACAGGCCAGAGGCGTGGGGCAGCGAGAGGGTTCACCAGAGACAGAGCGGGGAGCAAAACAGGCAGATCAACTGAAATACACTGCTGAGGGTAGCAGCGGGTGAGGCAGGAGAGGTCTGCTGCGCGATGTGGGAATCTCCCCTGCCGGGCCTCGAACTCGCATCGTCGCTGCCGACAGCTCCACAGCACAGCGGTCGCGCACTACCAGAGAGTCCCAGTTTTATATTGTTATCAATACCTCCTGATTTATCCCTACATTTAGTGTAGATGTCAAGATGTCTCTGTGTAGGTACTCTTTTATCTGGGGACACTTGAAAAGATAAAACTTATCTAAAGTATTACTTATATTTCAATTCTGGATTTTTTTTCAGCTCTTAAAATTTAAGTTTTTGCTTCTGTATATATAAATAAACTAGATTTACCTAAGAAAACACAGAGATTACCAAATTGGATGATATTAAAAATCAATCTATATTCTGCTGACAAGATACAACCTTAAAACAAGATTTTACACACACATACACACACACACACACACACTAAAGTGGTTGTGTCACTATAACAGCAACACAAAATTTAAGGCAGCAAACAGTAATGGTACATTATTTTAAGTGAAAAGATCATAATAATTAAAGAAACAGACAATTAAAAGCATATACAAACTCTGAGCACCCATCACCAAACAGTATTGCTTTGGAAAGGATATGAGAAGATTTTAAGAAAGTCCATAAAAATAACAGAGACCACAGGCAAAATACTGCTAAGCATAGAGAAAATTTGAACGAAAGAATCTATAAGCTTGATCTAATATATCTGTGTGGATTCCTATACACAACAAATAGAGAATAGCAATTTTTTACATGAGCATATGGAAAAGCTCTGGTAATTAACTACATGGTCATCACCAAAAAGGCAGATACAAATTTCATAGTATCAATAATATGTGCCTTATAACATATACTTAAATCACAAAGCTAGGTGTGGGGAAAACAGGAAGAGGTTGTTGCTTTCATTTAAAAGCTGAATAAGGTCTGAGTATCTAATGTATAACATGAAGGCTATAGTTGGTAAGACTGTTGTGTAATTGAAATTTGCTAAGTGGGAACTTAAGTATTCTCATGCAAAAAATGTGTGAGATGATGGTTATTAATTAACTCAGTGAGTAAAGTCCTTTCAGAGTGTATACAGATATCGTCATATTGTACATTTTAAATACCATATACTTTTATTTGTCAATTACACCTCAATTAAAATGGTAAAATGACAAAACAGACATTTAAAAATAGTAAAAGGAAACAAAGTTTGTCTATCTAAACCTCCTTAATTACCCTATGATTTAAAAAAATCACAATGGAAATAAAACTACTTAAAAACAAAAATTAAAATATTATTTAGTAAAAATTGTGGAATGCAGCTAAAACAGTACTTAGGGGTATATTTGCAGACAAAATAATTTAAGGGCCTAATGATTTAAAGTAAGTGAACTTCACTGTGACTCAGTAAACAAGGCAAGAAGCAGAATGCCAGCATAAACTTAAAGAAAAAAATAGGAAAATAACAAAGACAAGTTTAAATTACTGAAATACAAACAAGGAAGAATTCTAACGATGAAGCAATAGCAGCAAACAGTAAAGGTCCCACCGAAACCAGTGAGGAGAAAATGAAAATTCTGTCGAGTTCAATGCTGGGACTAATGCAGGCAAGGCAGATGTTGTGACTAAAATTCTTTTTAAAGATTCTATAAGAAAACCCCAAAGTCAGGAACCTGGAAAAGAAAAAAGAGAAGCCAAAAAGACTGGGAAAATACAAAATAATTTGATATGATGCAAGATATTGGCAAAGACAAAGAAAATGAGATAAATCTTTAGAGAACTGCAGTGAAGGATGTTGAGCAGTAATTTAGTTAAGACTCAAAAGTGCCAAAACAGGGCCTCCCTGGTGGCACAGCGGTTAAGTGCTGCACGTGGAGCTGTTGGCAGCAGCGATGGGAGTTCGTCACCCAGCCGGGGAGGATCCCACATGGCGCGGCAGACCTCTCCTGCCTCGCCCGCTGCTCCCCTCAGCAGTGTATTTCTGATCTGCCTGTTCTGCTCCCCACTCTGTCTTTGGTGAAGCCTCTCACCACTACACACCTCTGGCCTGTACCCCAGCTGTATGTATAAATAAATAAATCTTTAAAAAAAAAGTGCCAAAACAATACTGATGAAAAGGTTTTTAAAGGACAAACAATCAAGTACTGTATGATTCCTCATAGTGACGGGTAGTAGGATGGTTGTTGTTTCGGGGGGGGGGGGTATTGGGGGTTAGCATTTGATGAGTGACAACATTCTGGGGATGGAGCATGGGGATGGCTGCACAATAATGTGTGTATACTTAATGCTGCAGAATTGTACACTTAAAATGGTAAACTTTATGTATATCTTTCCACACACCAAAAAACAAGTCCAGTTGTCTACTGGTAGACCATGTTAAAATATACACATGGAGAAGCCATGTGGAAAGGAGAGGGCATGAGACTACACAGAAAATCATCCAGATGTCTCCACACACCACCTCTGCCAAGTCCTCAGGTGATACCACAGGAATAACCACCAGCAAGACCATTAGAAGTGAAATCACCAGTCCAGATTAAAGATTACTGCTAAACAATTGAAACCAGGTCATTTTAATACACTATATTTGGGGGTGGTTTATTACACAACAATGATAATTGAAACATTTTGCATAAATTTGGCCCAGCAATTCTATTTTCAGGATAATATCCTTGACCTAGAGAGATGTATACTTGAGGAGTTGCCCAGTAAAGTTCACTGCCTTTATGCCTGCAATAGTATGGAGGAAGGGAAGCAAATTAAAAGGAAAAGAAAACCTAATATCCTTCCACAGATACGTGAGAACATAAAATTTAACATTTTTCACATAATGGAATATTGCACTGCATTTAAAATGAACATTATCAACGTAAGTAAATCTCTTAAGTGTACTTTTGAGGAAAGTGTGTGTTGGCGAATAAGTATAGCATGCTAATATTTGTATGTATTTGAAACAGGCCAAAAAATTATGGATACATAAATTTTCATATGTTAGTATTAGTAGTAATAGAACAAAGATCTCATGTGCCTCCTGAAATGATGCACTAAGAAAACCACATCATTTCTATAGTATTCCTGCCACATATCTGAATCTCATCATGGAGGAGGAAGCATCAGCCAGCTCCTAATGAGAGATAACTTACAAAGTAACTGGTCTGTACTCTTCAAAAGTATAAAGTCATGAAATATTTTTTCAAAGCCTGATGAACTGTGTCAGATTAAGTGGAGGTAATGAAACAAATGCAATATGTGATCCTGGACTGGCTCCTGAGCCTGTTTTTTTTTTTTTTTTGGCTAGGCATTATTGTGACAACTTGCAAAATTTATAACATAGCAACGACAATTTACTGACTTGTATCATTTTTTTTGTAATGAGAGAAAGTAATTGGTTTTAAGAAAGACATACCGCAGTATTTAGAAATAAAGGAGCATCATGTTTATAGCTTGCTCTGAAACAATTCAGAGAAAGTCAGAGCAGGAACATGAAATCAAAATGTTAACATTTGGGATGATATGCATGAAGAGTATATGGAAATCCTTTGTACTATTTATACAGCCTCTCTGTAAGTCTAAAATTATTGAAAAGAAAATATTTAAAACTGATCTGAAATATGGCAAAATGTTAAAATTTGATCAATGTCAAATGGTATGCACACAGACTTTCATTATATTATTTTTTATATTTGTCTGAGCATTTGAAACATTTCAAATTTTATTTTTGCAGTAATAAATGTATCGTGTATAAGTACATAAAGATGAAACAAATAAGAGGACATCCACTGTACTGTATTGTAGATGCTTAGAAAACACATCAGAGAAAGGACTTGGCAACCTCAAACAACTGGAAGGTACTGATCCTCTGTGTGGTTAAAAAAGAAAGGAAAGAAACAACAACCCCTTCCCACTCTTGCTTTATCCAATAGAACCAGCTACAGTTTCCATAATGTTCCGTGCTGCGTCTCCCTTCCAAGCATTCCTACTAAGGCTCTTATCCTCTTTCTTGATCCAGTCCTACTTTTAGGATTTAGCATCAATAACCATCTGAAAAAGTCTTTCCAGACCCCCAAATCTAGGCTTTATACCCTTCCTGTGTATTCCCCCACTGTCCAGTGTTTCCCGAAGTCATAGCCATTATCATACTCTATTTTAATACTGTTACTTTCCTTAGGTCCCTCCTTATCCTTCCTGAGCTCAGGGACTGTGTTTGTCAATTTCACTATTTCTATCTCCAGATCAGTCACACAATGTGTCAGGCACATGATAGTCGCTGGATTAAGTTGTCCGATGAACCAATATTTAAATACAGGTTTGGAAGTTAAATGCTAAGTCATGAAACACAGAAATTCAAAGTACATAACCTTAGAGGACAGTGTAACTAATATTAAAACTGAGGAAAAGACTCCTACCTTGAGAGAGCTACTTTTAAGGTCTTTATAACGGTAAGATTCTTCAAAGCATCTTGAAAGACAAACGGCTAACAAACAAGAAGTAACTTGGGTTTGCCTGACGGGGTGCAGAAATTACTCAAGCCTCTGAGCGTCGCTGTTGACCACCTAAGAAGTAAAAGCCGGCCAGACATCCAAACCAACAATGCGACTCCCCACCACAGAAAGGGCTGGGCATTTTGCTCCGAAAAATTCCGAGCAGCAGGAAATTCAATCCAGCAGCCCACTAGTTCTCTCCACAGTGACCTGGGTCCCGTGAATCCTGGCCACCTCAGATCCTGAGGAATAAAGACCGGAATCCTGCACTGAATGCTAGAAGTTGCCTGGGAGAAAAGACTGCAGCAGTAGAGAAATGGCGGCTCCGCAGAAGTTGCCACAACGTAGAACACTGGTCCTGCTGTGCCTTCTTTGGGCGGCCCTGTGGGAGGCCGGAGCTGGGCAGATGCACTATTCTGTGCCAGAGGAGATCGACAAAGGCTCCTTCGTGGGCAACATCGCCAAGGACTTTGGTTTAGAGCCCCTGGCACTGGCCGAGCGCAGAGTCCGCATCGTCTCCAGAGGTAGGACACAGCTCTTTGCTCTCAACTCGCCAAGCGGCAGCTTGGTCACTGCGGATAGGATAGACCGGGAGGAGCTCTGCGCTCAGAGCGCGCGGTGCCTGGTCAATTTTAACATCCTGCTGGAAGATAAATTGAATATTTACTCAGTAGAGGTGGAAATAACAGATATTAATGATAATGCACCTCGCTTTGGAGTAGAAGAACTAGACCTAAAAATCAGTGAAACAACTACGCCAGGATTCCGTATTCCTCTAAAGAGTGCGCATGATGCGGATGTCGGAGAAAATACCCTCCAGAAATACCAGCTCACCCCTAATGAACACTTCTCCCTGGACGTGCGAAATGGAGTGGAGGGGAACAAGTACCCGGAGTTGGTGCTGGACCGCGCCCTGGACCGAGAGGAAGAGGCCGTTCACTATCTGGCTCTTACTGCTTTGGATGGGGGCAACCCGGTCCGATCTGGCACCGCCCGCATACGCGTGGTGGTCCAGGATGGAAACGACAATGCGCCTATTTTTACACAGCCCGAGTATCGTGTAAGTGTTCCAGAGAATATGCCCGCAGGCACCTGGATACTCACGGTGACCGCCACTGATGCAGATGAGGGGTACAACGCTCAAGTGGCATATTTTCAAGAGAAAACCCTTGAAGGAACCTCAGACATATTTGAGCTTACATCGACCTCTGGAGAAATAACACTTAAAAAAAGTCTAGATTATGAGGATGCCAAATACCATGAAATTGATATTGAAGCCCAGGATGGGCCAGGCCTTCTGACCAGAGCAAAGGTTATTGTCACAGTTCTGGACGTGAATGACAATGCCCCAGAATTTTACATGACCTCTGCTAGTAGCTCAGTTCCTGAAAACTCTCCTCCAGGAACTGTAATTGCACTTTTCAATGTGCACGATAGAGACTCTGGTCAGAATGCATTTATCACATGTTCACTCTTGGATAACCTTCCTTTCAAGTTGGAAAGGTCAGTGGACAATTACCACCGACTGGTTACAACCAGAGCCCTGGACAGGGAACAGTTTTCCTCTTACAACATCACTGTGATCGCTAAAGATGGAGGGACCCCTTCTCTGTCTACAAATGCTTACATTTTGCTGCAGGTGGCAGACATCAACGACAACCCTCCCACCTTCCTCCACACATCCTACTCTGCCTACATTCCCGAAAACAATCTCAGAGGCTCCTCCATCTTTTCCATGAGGGCATATGACCCCGACTCCGATGACAATGCCCAAGTAACTTATAACTTGGTGGAAGATACCCTTCATGGGGCACCGCTGTCGTCCTACATCTCCATCAACTCTGACACCGGTGTCTTGTATGCTCTACGCTCCTTCGACTATGAGCAGGTGAGAGACTTGCAGTTGCTGGTAACAGCCAGCGACAGTGGGGACCCTCCACTCAGCAGCAACGTGTCACTGAGCCTGTTTGTCCTGGACCAGAACGACAACGCGCCAGAGATCCTGTACCCAGCCCTCCCCACTGATGGCTCCACAGGCGTGGAGCTGGCACCCCGCTCCGCAGAGCCCGGCTACCTGGTGACCAAGGTGGTGGCGGTGGACAGAGACTCAGGCCAGAACGCCTGGCTGTCCTACCGCCTGCTCAAGGCCAGCGAGCCAGGGCTCTTCTCAGTGGGGCTGCACACAGGCGAGGTGCGCACCGCGCGGGCCCTGCTGGACAGAGACGCGCTCAAGCAGAGCCTGGTGGTGGTGGTCCAGGACCACGGCCAGCCCCCTCTCTCGGCCACCGTCACGCTCACCGTGGCCGTGGCCGACAGCATCCCAGACGTCCTGGCCGACCTGGGCAGCATCAGCACCCCC
>PVIJ01012206.1:12142-50993 GCA_004024925.1 Scalopus aquaticus | reverse complement strand
GGAGGGAGGGAAGGGAAAGGGCACAAAATGGAATAGAAAAGAACACAAGGGACCATGGAGATGGATCACGGGTGAATTGGTGGTGGGCTACCCAAGGGGAATGCAAAATGTAAAAGACATAAATAACAATAAAAATATATATTATAAAAAAAAAGAATCTTGGGGAGGGCAGGTATTCAACAAGAAGCAGACCAACGAATATATACAGTCCTTGCATAGAGAAATATATGTACAGTAATTACATACGTACATACCACAAAATGGAGGACAACCAACGAGCTAGGAAAGAGAACAACAGGTGTATCCTAGTACAAACAGGGATGAAGCCTTCTGGGGGCTGAGAGGAGTAAGGAAAGAACAGAGAGTCTTTATTGGAGGACTCACTGAGGCAGAGGGGTAAGAGGTGGTGAGAGCAGATATAAAAGGCACACAAGCCCTCCAAAGGAGCTTGGGTTTTATTCCAAGCGCAACGGGAAGCGATGGGACTAGGGTAAGTGGCCCAACTTTTGTCTAAAATTATCCCTGGCTGATGTGTGGAATCACGAGAGCAGGAGATGACAATCAGGAAGCTTCTGTAGCATTTTAGAAGATAAATACTGGTGATTTCAGTGAATGTGGTGTTAACTGAGGCCGAGGGAAGCGGGCAGACTCCAGATATATTTTGGGGGCAGAACTGAATGGCAAATGATCTTGATTCAGTGAGTGCTTGACGTTGGTGTTTGATTTTCTCATGGTGCCATCACCCTCATCTGCAGACAGTAGCCCAAAATTGGATGATCTCTTATGCGTTCCTCTTTTTTCATTTTCCCAGTTTTCAATTTTGTTGAGGTATAATGACAACGTTGTATAAGGCTTAGTGGAGGGAAAGGAGGACATGCACACATATGGGAGAACAAAAATTAACATAAAAAAATTTAAATTGGGTAACTTTAAGGTATATACTATGATGATTTAATATACATAAATATTACAAAATGATTAGCACAATAAGGTTAGCTGATACCTCTATCACCTCAATAACCTTTATTTTATTTTTTTTAAGATTTATTTTATTTATCCATGCATATAAGAACCGGGGTGTAGGCCAGAGTTTTAATTTTAGTAACAGGAAAGGAAGACAATTAGTTGCTTTTATTAGAAAGAAGCATCCCCCTGCCCCGGCTGCTACTCCCAGCGCCACTCCCAGCGCTTCTCGCCCTCACCAGGCGCCACGCACTCTCTTGTTTCACACCAGATAATAGTGCATTGTGCTTCAGAGAAAATGGAGAATTCCTTCAAATTTGTCATCGTTTTTTTAAAAATATGATTCAAAGTTGTTTTTTTCCCCAATAGCAATTAATGAACTCTCATACCAAACAACTGAAAAAGTCCTTTGTAATAATTCAGATTAGGTCTATCTGCAAGTAACAGAGGCCCAATCTATGTTGGTTTAAACACAAAAAGAGTTTATTGTTCAGAGGAAAGCAGCCCAGGGTTTGCAGGGTAACACACTGAGGTCTTCAGAGACAGACCTTTTCCTCCACTGTGCTGAGATTACCTTTTCATTGCTGAGATTACCTTTTGCCCCAAGATAGCTGCTGAAGCACCAGTCATTACAGCTGCATAATAGGCAGCAAGAGAATAGAGGAGGGAGGACCTAAGCATATTCCTTCCCTTCTTGGGAGTGGTTTTTGGAAGTCCCACACAACATGTCTGCTTACCTCTGTGTGAGAGGAAGTGATGATAAATGACTGTAACTATAACCCTGGTTTTCTTTTTTCTGTCTTTTCCTCATTCACGACAGTCACCTCTGAGCCTGGTGTAATGCTCGCCATTTAAATGCTTACCCGAGGGCCTCCCTGGTGGGGCAACAGGTTAAGTGCAGCACTATGAAATTGTCAGCAGCCACTGCAGCCTGAGTTTGATTCCCGGCCAGGGAGCTTCCCACATGGTGCAGCAGACCTTTCCTGTCTTGCCTGCTGCTCTCCTCAGCAATGTACTTCAGTAGATCTGCCTGTTCTGTTCCCCATTCTTGTATGCATAAATAAATAAATCTTAAAAAAAATAAATGCTTACCTGAGTGTATCTCTGAATAACTCCTTTAAGCTGTTTTTTTAAAAATCTTTATAGCATAACTATTTCATGAACAGATATGTGTTGGGTACCTGCTAGGTGATGCCTCTGTGCTGGGTCTTGGGTACAGCTGTGAATGAGATAGTTCCTGCATTTGTGGAGCTCACAGAGCAATGCACCGAATGAATGAATGAGTCAGTCACCTGGGATTGAATCTTATCTAGTATAAAAAAGTGCTTTCAAAATGGTAGAGTAGAAGAGGAGGGGTGGAAGCAAGGAGTCTTATTTTTTTTAAATATTTATTTATTTATGCACACAGGCTGGGGTACTGGCCAGAGGCGTGGGGCGGCAAGAAGGTTCACCAGAGACAGAGTGGGGAGCAGAACAGACAGAAGGACAGAAATAGACTGCTGAGGGGAGCAGCGGGCAAGGCAGGAGAGGTCTGCAGCGCCATGTGGTAATCTCCCTGGCCAGGCATCAAACTCGCGTCACTGCTGCCAACAGCTCCACAGTGCAGTGCGTAACCGCTGCGCCACCAGGGAGACCCAAGAAGTTTTATTTTACTGTTTTTCAAAATGCTTAAACCGAAAGGATCACACAGATGCCTGACAGCTGCCTTCCCCTAACTCTGATCCATACATATCCGTACAGTTGCTCCTTATTTATTTATTTACACAAGAGCTGGGGTGCAGACCAGAGGTGTGGGGGGTGAGAGGGTTTAGCAGAGACAGAGTGGGGAGCAGAACAGGCAGATCGACAGAAATACACTGCTGAGGGGAGCAGCGGGTGAGGCAGGGGAGGTCTGCTGCGCCATGTGGGAAGCTCCCTGGCTGGGAATCGAACTGGAACTTGAACTCATGCTGCAGTGGCTGTGGACAGCCTCATAGCTGAGACTTAACCCCTGTGGCACCAGGGAGGTCCAGTTGCTCCTCTTTTGACATCACTGAGAAGCGATTGCTTAATTTGCCCACTGAAAATCAAGACATGACAATCCAACCAGAAGACTTTGCAGGTATGTCCTTAAATGCAGGCAGCTGTTTACTTGCTCCCCAATGAAGCATGGCTCTGATAGGAGCCTTCTTGTAATCAGGACCCTAAACATGGAGCTTAAAACTTACGGTTTTCAAATGCCAGGTGGTCTTCAAACCTACAATTTTAGTATAATTATAGTTGTTCATCCAATTTCAAAAGGTTATAGAGAATAATGAATTAGAAAATGAATATTCTTTGTACACTAAAAACAGGGTAGCCTTTTATAAACTGACAGACACATCCATGATGCGAAAAAAAAAAAAATAACACCCCTAATTTTGTGTATGCACGTGCACAGGGAAATCTCTGGGAGGTCAATATACTAAATAGGTAACTGGTTTTTCTTGGGGTGCAAGTGGAGATACTTTCCCATGGTGAGTTATATGCAGGTTTCTCTCTGGTTCTTTAGGTTGCACAGAATTTTAGCAATTTGAGAGATACTGTATTCACAATTGGCCAAGTACACACACACACTGACTACCTAGCTCTATTCTAGATGTTTCCCAGACCTTGGATCTGATTTAGGTTAATAACACCTTGGAGAATGAATGTGGCTAAGGTAGGGAGCTTGGAGAATCCCACTGTGTAAGTGACAAGCTCCTTGGAACAGCTTCAAGCGCAACATTTGCAAAATGAAAAGCAAAGCAGAGGCTGTTATGAGACCTGCATCTACTCCAAGTGTGCCTCTCCTGCAAGACAGGAACAGGTCAAAACAAGCCTATTAGGTGTCTTTAAGATGCTGATTCCTCAGGTAAAAGACTCAGTTCCTAAAGCCCTGCATATTCAGCTATGTACAAAATTGAGTTTGAGACATAGCTGGATAGAGATGTAAAGATGCTTTCGACCTCCCCACTTCTACTCACAGTGGACTTCATTGCCCTCCAAAAGTGAATGGCAGATGGCATCCAACTTTCGGTGTCAAACTCAGTCAGGTCTTGGCCTTCTTAATGGTTGACAGGCCAACTCTGGTGAAAGCCAAAACTTAGGCCAAAACTGACTTGAGCAGATCTTTCTAGCGCTGGAGCTGGGATCCACCTTGATTGAACTGTCAGTTTGGAAATAATGTGATTTAATGTGACCGTGGAAGTTTATTGGGTCAAACAGCATGGACTTACCAAAGCGGCTCGTTGGTCCCTCAACTGCTCTATCATCTTATATGTCCCATAAGGGAATACCTGGTCACATCTCTTAGGACCCTTGCCCTGCTTTCATGTCTTCTTAGGGTCATGACTTAGGTTTCATGACTTCTTAGGTTCCTACCATATTCATGTGCTACAGAGTTAAATGTACAGGTTCTGAAGTCGAGAACGCCTCGAGGAGACCCTCTGCCCTGACAGAAATGATTTCTCACTGGAAAAAGAGAGCTAGTATTCCTAGCAGTTCTCAGAGAATAACCCCCACCCCCTCTGGTTATAATAGGTAATTGTCTATGCCAAAGAAACCCCTCCACAGCCCCTCCCCTTAAAGACCACCACTCACTGCTAACTGGCTACCCTCCAATTGTTCTCTTTTTCCCATCTCCCTGCTCCACACAGAATGTCATGTACATGCACAGAAGCTATTTTATACTTATATTCTTACTTTTTCATGTAATTGAATTCAACAACAATCTCTTTAAAACATTACTTCCAAGAACATAAGCAAATGCATTTTCTTTATAGAAAATTTAGAAAATACTGGGAAGCAAAAGAAAAGTTCCCCTTAACACCACTAGGGACACCAGTAGCCTGTAGAAGCAAATCCTCCCACTATGTCTTTCTGCCATCTATGCATTTTTCTTTTTTAAAGATTTTTATTTATGCATACAAGAAGGGGGGTGTAGGCCAGAGGTGTGTGTGTGGGAGGGAATTGAGAGGATTCACCAGAGACAGAGTGAGGAGCAGAACAGGTGGACTGACTAAAATACACGGCTGAGGGGAGCAGTGGGTGAGACAGGAGATGTCTGCTGCGCCATGTGGGAAGCTCCCTGGCCGGGGATTGAACAGTGGCTGCTGATAGCTTCACAGTGCTGAGACAATCTCTTGCCCACAAGGGCGGCCCACTATGTGTTTTCTTAAAAAAAAAAAAAAAAAAAAAAATTACATCCAAAGCCTACTTTGTTACTTTCCACCTTACTGTATAACCACTTTCTATGACTAAAAATTCTGCCTTTCTGTCCATGACACAGAGGTTATCATTCATCTAAGATTACTGGAATCTTAGACATTTAGATTATCTCTAGTTTTTATTGCAAAGAATGCTTAAGTTAATCGTTTTTTGGAATTTTTCCTTAGGATATTCTTAAAGTGAAACACATTAGCCAAAGGCTAAGACTATTTTTGAAGGTCTTCACATTGCTAAGTACTTTCCAAATAAAGAAATTTACTCTGTCAGCATGAGGTGGTCCCAAGTCCTCACTAGCATTATTTTAAGATTTTTACTTGGTAAGTAAAAACATTTTTCATTTCCAGTGAATTTCATTACTAGTGAATTTCTTAATACACACTTTACTTGCATTTTTCTTTTGTGAAATTATTCCATCTGTTTGCTCTCACTTATCAGGGCCTTCTTTTTCTTATGTAAGAATACAAGATGTCTGTTTTTAACTCTCTGCCAATTGTTGTCAATTATTTTAGTGCATAACCCAATTTCATTATTTTTGACAAACCTAAGCAGGAAGGTTAATGTTATTCTCATTGGTTACTAAGTGTTTGTTGTTTTTAACTAAGGCAGCACTGTTTTCTAACACTGTGTTTTAGGAGTGCGTATTCATACCTCTTCAAGTGAGTGTCACTACACAATGCCCGCCAGCAAAGAACCAACAGCCCTCCACTATTCCCAACCACAAAACAGAGGTAATAATTAGATGATAACACCCTCACCAACCCCCACACCACGAGCTTTGCCAGGCGATCTAAATATGCTAAAAACTCAAAAGATCATATTCAGAAGGTAACAAGGAAACAGAACTGTAGGCACTTTTTTTCAAGTATACAATTTGTTTTTATTTACAATACCCTATAAAAATGTAAATTTAGAAACTTTAATTTTTATTAATTAGAACCAAACAAAAAAGATAAAGCACAGAAAGGAGGAAGTAATAATCAAGTATTCACTTGATCCGTGTGAAGGGAAGGCAGGGAGGTGCGTGGAGGGTCGGTAGGTAGCGGCAGAGGGAAGTGGGGTGACGTCACCAGGAACAGCTGGCGGAGCCTGGGGTTACAGAGGGGGTAGAAATGGAGAACTAGGACAGCTGGTGATAACGGAGGATTTTACTGTTGTACGATACATGTATGTGCAAAATGTTTTTTCTCTTTAAATATCATGACTTGTCCCCCTACTACATTCGAAAAAGTGAGAACAGCAAAAAGTCTATCAGGACAGTCATGTAGAATTAATTCGGATTTAATTTGCTTGAGGGCTATAATCAGTAGAGATCAAAACCCCTGATCTTGGTTGATTGCTGGATGAAAGAGGGATAAGTGAGAAGGGTCCAGGCAGGCTGTCCCTGCTGGGATTCAAACCCAGGCCCCTCGCTGCCTGGTAATGGGGTTTGGGAGAGATAAAGTAGCAAGGACAGCAGTCCTGTCCACGGTGGGGAGGAGACTGAAGAACAAAGCACGCTAAACTCAGCTTCCGTGGTTATAATGGGAGGTTTCTACCCATGACACCAAATAAAAATGGGGGAAAGAGGAGTAAAGGCATGGCTTACTGAAGTCGTCTCAGGAAGACAGAGAGTGAGCAAGGGCTACTCTGTGGAAGCAGGCTGTAAGTTAGGGTCGTCTTGGACAATCTTGCGTGCACTTGAGGGGACAGACTCAAGTACACCGTAGTCGTAGCAAGGAAAAGACTTAACCGTGTGCTGTCTCCACCAGGTGGACAGAAACAAAGGAAATACAAATGGGGAGTAAAAAAGGGCCTCCTCAGCCTAGAGCTGGGCACCAGCCAATTAAGAGTTCTGATTTTATTAAAAAATGCTGCATACCCTGTATTTATATTAAAACAAGTAGAGCTCACCAAATTATTACAAGATGGACTAGAAACAGATTAAAAATATGTAAGTTGGTTTGTGTTTAGAGAGGGGATGTGTCAACTAAATATTTTTCGACCTAAAACTTATTCTTTAAGGATCCTCTGGAGACCACATAAACTTCTGTATGGGGCGTCTCTGTGCATATATATATATATATATATATATATATATATATATATATATATATACTGATTCCTACTTAATTGCCTCTCCTAGAATCATATTAATACAGGGCAATAAGACTTCAATAGGGCGAGGGAAGGACTCCTCTGGCAGGCTATAGTCTACTCTGAACTGGAGCAGTGGTGGGAGGGTAAGGGGAGAGATTATATTATGTCTCTAGGGCAAAGAAAATGCAAAATTGAGGAGAGTTGAGTAAAAGTAGGGCATGCAGAAGTGTGACAGAGAAGATAAGAAATCAGCACAAGGCTTACCCAGCCGGATTCACAGGGCAGTAGGGGACTCCCTAGCAGTCAGAGGCGACCCCTTGAACAGGCATCGGCCCCACCAGGTGCTTTGGGGAACACGCTACCTTCCCTCCCTCACTAAAAAACACTCCATTGGTGATGGCAGCAGTGCAGGTGACAGCCAAAAGGCGGCGCAGGACTCTTCTGGAGACCTTCACCGCATCCCCTGAACCAGCCTATGGGGCAGAGAGGGGAAACGTGTGTACAGATGCATGAAAATGACAGTAACGGCCGCATGGAACTCTACCTGTGTGAATCCCCTCCGCGAACACCCGAGACGTCACTCTACTGTGAGCGTCCAGGCAACCACCAGGGCTCGGGCGCCCAGCAGAATGTTGTGCATCTCGCAGATATTGGCTAGAAGTCTTCATCCTCCCACCAATTCAGCTTGAGAACCCCCCCCTCCCCCCCACTTCTGAAGGGCCAACCGCAGTGAGACGTGGCTCTCCTGTTCAGACTTACTGCAGTTTTGTCTCCAGCAAGTTCAGTTTCTGTCGGTCAACATAGCGAGAGAAGAGGGACACTAGGTTGGTGGGGATGGAGATCGGCTTGGCCAAGGCTGCTTGGGGGATCCGTAGGAGTTCTCGGGTTGCCATGAACATCACCTCCGTCCTGACAGGGAAAACCGGCGACACCAATGTGAGGAAAAGGAGGAAAAGGCCTAAGAGAAACTCAGAGAAGAAACACATACTGACCACTGGCTGTTTTGCGTTGATTCTGCAGCAGGATCTGAACTCTGCAGGTCCTCCCCACGGCTCAGGACGACGAGGAGCAGTGACAGGCCAAACTGTAAGAGCAGACGGGGGCACTTAGCACCAGCCCTAAGCTTCCTCCACTGCTGAGGGGATCCCGGCATTAAACAGGGAACAGCACTAAGTCAAAGCGGCCCTAGTGCTGTATTCTGTTGTGAAACTGGGCAAAGACCAGACAACCATGAGCTGAGAGGCTACGCCTTCTCGTCCCTTTGCTTCCGGCGCAGCAGTGACAAGCACTGTCCGTGGACCGACGCCCTGGTGCCCAGCGGTGCCCAGGTTCCTCTCTGCTCCCAGCCCACCTGGCACAAAAAGGTGGTTTTTCCCAGTCATGGATAATGTGGGACTTAACCTCTCCTTTATTTTCAAACAGAAATAGATTAAACTTAGACCCAGAAATTAAAGCTCATGGAAAAAATAAGCAAAAACATTAAATAGAGTAATTATTTTGACTTAAGAAAAAAGGTGTTAAGACCTGTGGGGAAAAGTACAAAGAGAGGGAACTGAAAGGATCAGGGTGTGAAGAGAAAATATCCTTAAAGAAAAAGGACACATTTATCTGGAAAAACAAAGCCTTAGACAGGATGTTAATAGAAGTCTAAAAACTAAAAGATAAATGGGTAGGTTCACTTGGAATTACTACAAAGCAGAGACATACTTCACAGGACAGAACTGTAAAGGCTTGTTTTATCACATTTGTTCTATTCAGTGGATAGTAAAAGCAGGAAACGTGGTCACAGGGGCCCAGAATGAGAACACAAGTAGGGACAAGAAGTCCCAGGTCAGACCCATGAATCACAGCTCCGTGGATCAAAGCGGGGGGCGGGGGGGTGCAGATTCCACTCCCCTCTCTGAGCGCACCTCACAGGGACAATCTGCCGCCTGCAAACTCGAGCCTAGAGTCAAGTTGGTTTCGTTGCCATGAACGTGTGTTAAGAATGTTAAGAAGGGGCTAGAGAGCCTTTTATTTATCAAAATCAAAACCGAGAGACTAAATAACCTAAGAGGCACGTAGCTGATCACCCCGGAACCCCATCGGCGTCCCCGCGCACGGCCCTCCCTCAGCCCGGCCGCTGCCTGCAGGCTCGCGCTGAGGCAAGGGGCCGGAGACGGCCTTCTCATCTACGAGAACGGCTGGCCCTTGACAAGAGCCGCTGCGTGGCGGGCATTCCAGTCAGTCCTCACACTGCTTCTTAACACATGCTCATGGCGACGAAACCCCCTGACTACAGGCTGCTCGATAACACCAAGGGTTAAGCTCCCACAGCGGGCCAAACTGCTACATACAGGCCCGCCACACTTCTACAGTAAGCACCCGTTCGCCTTCCCTCAGTCACTCCCCAAACTGCTTGCTCTAGTTCCCAGCCGTGGGTGGCTGGAGCCGCACCTGGGAGCTCAGGGGCAGACGGAAGCCAAAGCGGACAGTGTGCCTTCCAGGGCAGGGCACACCCCCCCGCACCCACTCACTCCCACAGGGCCCCAGTGAGCTCTGCACACCTTTGGCATGTGGCAAGAAACCAGAATACCCAGAGGAAACCCACACAAACATGGCAGACTGTGCAAAGCCTCCCAAGGCAGCGGCCCTGGCCTCTTTCCTCAGCGCGAGCCTGCAGGCAGCGGCCGGGCTGAGGGAGGGTCGTGCGCGGGGACGCCGATGGGGTTCCGGGGTGATCAGCTACGTGCCTCTTAGGTTATTTAGTCTCTCGGTTTTGATTTTGATAAATAAAAGGCTCTCTAGCCCCTTCTTAACATTCTTAACACATGTTCATGGCAACGAAACCGCAGGAATCAGTTGTTTCCCTTTCAACATTATAATGAAATGATGCTGAACAAAACGACACTCGTGGAACTGCCGTGGACTGAGCCGTGACAGTTGTCCTCTCAGGCAAGGGCCAGGACAACCCTAAAGTGACACCATCACCTCCAATGAACAGGTCGGAAATGGTGCTCAGCAAAGGGATGTGACAGGTTCAGAGTTAGAAAGCTACAAAGTGGCAGGCGAGGTACAGAAGCCTATTCTAGAAACGTCAGGTGTCCCTCTATGCTATGCGTTCCCTGTGGGTCTCCGGCTCTTTAATGTAACGTGACACATGAAATGCGATGTCCTACTACGGACAGCCTTTCGACAGAGGCTGCTAATTACTACTTAATATCCTTTCCTGCTCAGAACTCTGATTCTGTGGTGAAACGCTGTGACTGAGTGATGTTCTCCGGTTCTTCCCTGCAGTGAGGTGTTGCCTGTAACGAAATCCTGGCCACTAAGATGAAGGAGAAGTTAGCGGAGGGACAAACAGCTAATCTACACTTTTGGCTCCTGGCATGTACCTCTCTTCCTGATGCAAAGTAAAGCCTTGAATTCCGTACCTTGGGTCACTGCTGAGGACAGGAGAGAAGGCAAACACCAGAGCCCGGGTGCCTGCTGACTCTGGAGCCAACACGCCAGGGTTATTCTATCCACACGCTGTTATTTGAGTCTCTGTTACTAGAGGATTCATTAACTCCCAACTGAAAGAAGCCTTATTCTCTTAATCCACAACAGTCATCATTTAACCCTCTGCACTCGAGCGGTGCGGCTACTGCGCCCGGGCAGTTTAATGCGTCCGCTCCAGTGGCGCTGCTACGGTGCCCGAGCGGTTCGGAAGTCGGTATGTTTATTTCCGATGTGTGATAAGATATTCTTACCGCAATTACTTTCATGGACCAGGATCGGCCTGCACCCTTAGCCAATTCTTAGCTTAGCTTAGTTAGTCTCAGCTTAGCATTGTGATACGTGTCCTGACAAACCGAGGCTGCATCTTGGGGAACTGTTTTACTAAGTATCACACAAAAACTAATTACAGAGTGTAATATTTAACAGATTTTGTTGTATTCAATGTAAAAATAAATAAATGGGTGAAATTTTATTATTTGTATACGTTTGTTTGATTATAAAATGATTTCAAAGTACCTGTAAAACGCTTCCCTAATATAGCTGAAATCGTCTCGAGTTCCTGGTTTGCCCATGCGAAAAAGGCCTCGAGTGCAAAGGGTTTAATAAGGCAAATTTAGAAGACACCCCCCCAAAGTTCATGGACATAAAATGGCAAGACCACCTTGTTCTGGAGCACAGCAGTGAGGTGAGGGTTGGAGGGTGCTGGTACAGCTGCACTCTGAGGTAGGTTCATTAGCTGTTGCAGAAGGCTGGTGACAGTCACTGATGGAAGATGATAGAGGAGGAGAGAGAAGGGACTCAGTAAGCATGGCAGCACCTACAAAATATAAGTGAGAACATCAGGTCTTGGGAACTGCTCTTCAGCCACCCTCTGGCGAGAGTCAACGGTGGCTGTTCAGTCATAAACTCAACTTCCCCAGGCAGATCTAACAAAAAAGGCCTGACAAGTCCAGCACACACAGCTGTCTTAAGAATGGATTTTAAGGTGACTACTGACAACTTTTCAACTCATACAGGAAATGCCAGACTGTGTGAACCACAGTTGTGAAATCACTTCTCAAATACACGGCAAGGTTCACGATAAAACATCGGTATTCTAATTCATTCTACAAATATCTAAAGGCCTACAATGTGAGAGATACCACGGACTAAAAGCCAGTGGTAATCAGGACACAGATTGTCAGGGATCTCGCGACAGCAGGGAAGATATCAGCAAATTGGCAATTCTAATGTACTGTGAGAAGTAGCCTAAGATAGGTAAATTCTGAGTGCTACAGAATTATTAAGTATTTTCAGACATAATTATGTCGTCTTTACATAAGCTCAATGAGGAAATGGAGAAATAACTCAATTTTTACAAATTAGCAGAGAAGCTCAGTGAAGCTCAGAAACTCAGGATTGAGTTACATTGCTAGTAGTTAGAAACAGACTCCAAAGTCACTGAATTCCAGTCTGCTAGTCATTCATTTCGTTTTGCCACATGACTGGGACGTTAAAATACAGTGCTACCAATATAACTAGTTATAAGACATGCAAAGATATCAAGAACGCTTCCAGCACGCAGTGCCGACGTGATGAAGAGTGATGGCTGGCGAGTGAACTACTTTTTGTTATCTGCTAAACAAACAAAGCTTTAAATAATGAAAGCATTTTTTAAACGTACAAAAGCACAAAGAACAGTATGACAGCAACCATGCATGTATCATTGAACAATTAAATCATCATTTTGCTTCTCTTACTAAATCTATGTTCCTCCTATGGAGCATTTCATTCATAAATACTTCACTTTATCTAGCAAAATCCCTATTATTGCACCTAACAAAATTAACAATTCCTTGTTATTTAACAATTCCAATGTTATTTAATGCCTACAGCCAATTCAAATTTTTCCAATTGTCTCAAAAATGCCTTAGAGCAGCTGATTTATTCTGATTCAAACGAGATGCACATATTGCATTTGGTTGGTAAGGTTCTTAAATTTTGTAGCTGGTCCTTTATCACTGCCCATTCACATGACATTTATCTGTTAGAAACTGCGTCATTCACCCCATAGTCTGAATCTGGCCAAATGCACTTTTGTGATGTAACTTAGCAGGTGCCACTATTTTGTGCCCCCCCACCCCGTAAAAACGGATACGTAGACGCAGAGGCTTGCTTAGCCCCAAGCCTGGCGGGGAGGGAAGAGCACTCCACGGGCAGCACTGCGCGCCTCCGGCGCACCCAAAGCGCGCGGTGCGCGGTGTCGTGTGGCGAAAGGCCAGTGCGCACAGGTGCCGTCAGCCGGCGCCGACCGCTGAAAGCTCAAGGCCCCCATCCACATTTTACTTGATGCTTTTACCACCAGTAATTTTGTCCAGACAGTTTTTTTCTCTTAGGAAATGCAAAATTAATGAGCTGACAGCCTAGCAATTTCTGAAGGTGATTCATGTATTTAGTGTCATTACACTCACTAAATAAAATACATCTGGGATAATTCAATCTGCTGCTTTTTCTTCCTGACACAAAGCGTGCCCATCTGTGACCAGTAAGGACCGCCCAGATCGACCTGTGTGTCTTTTACACAGAAGCTAGTGCTCTTCCACGTCTTTGCTCTCTGGCATAAGGACTATCCTGTGCATTTTATGCTTCAGATCTGGTACCAGCTATTCAAGGAAATAATATTTAGAAATGTGGCCTATTATATTTTGCCAAATACACTTAATCAAGCTTTCCGTACCAGCAGGTAAGCGCCATGAAGGCAGACATTTTTGAATCCCCAGGTCCTAGCAACTAAAACTAGACACTAGTTTTAAGGCCATCCCTGGTACACAGAAGCATCTGTCGCATGAACAAAGCGCTCCCAAGCTGGTTTCCATGGATGACTTCCTATGAGACTGAGTTCCCATCTCACTGCCTACAATTTACAGGCTGTAAGGTAGCTCTTAATTTTCAGTCTTGTCTTCTATTTTCTTTTTTTTTTTTTTTAAAGATTTATTTTTTATTTATACATACAAGCTGGGGTATAGGCCAGAGGCGTGGGGCGGCGAGAGGGTTCACCAGAGACAGAGCGGGGAACAGAACAGGCAGATCAGAAATACACTGCTGAGGGGAGCAGCAGGCGAGGCAGGAGAGGTCTGCCGCACCATGTGGGATTCTCCCCGGCCTGGCGTCGAACTCGCGTTGCCGCTGCCAACAGCTCCACAGCGCAGCGCTTAACCGCTGCGCCACCGGGGAGGCCCCTTGTCTTCTATTTTCTAGGATAAACCTCAAATCCTTACTCTCCTCCAATCCATTTTTCATTCTTGAAATCTTTATAAATTTATCTCACTTCATATTTCTTGATGAGACCTAAACTTCGTATTCATTTCTTCTGAAGATGCTAAAATTTCCAAGGAGGAATTTTTCAACTTTTATTTCAGAATGACCCATGTCATACTACTTAGAAGGTCTTTTATTTTACTACTTAGAAGTATCATTTATTTTCTGGGGAGTATTACTAGATGGCTATTACTCAACTAGTAATCAACTACTGAACCTACAGGTTGCTTCTCATTTCTATTATTCTGAATCTTACCTTAGTAATACTAAGTGCTCTCTGCCATCCTTCTCAAGATTACTCTACATTTTGCTCATTTTTTGAATATTATGACAGGGGTAAGCAGAGAGCAACTCTAACCAAGAGATAACCTGTGAACCTGAAAATCATGTTTCCAATTCCAGTTTAGTTTAGATCATAGTAAGAGTTACTTTAAACCACTGGCCAGACTCCCATGGGGCACCACTCAACTTAGCCTATCGGCAGATGGTAAACCCAGTGAGAACAATCCCAGTGATATTTTATATCAGGCAAAGTAACTAAAGCCAGATGTTTGCAAACTTCAGTTAGTGAAGATTCAGCTGGAGAGCTTTTTATACAGAAACCCTGATATTTCTTCTGTAAATTCTGATTCAGTCTATTTGGTATAGGGCCAATTTACTTTTAAGTAATTCTGGTAAGACTACACCTTCCTAACTATGTCAAGTAAGATGGAATTGCTACTTGCTTCATGTTAGAAACCCGATTTGTTGGACCAAAGATGGGATTAAAAAATAAGCCTGTAAAAGTACTGTTTTTAAGTGATCAAAGCACACTGCCAAAGGGCATACAAATGGACACAAAGGGGAAGGAGGGGAAAGCAGGTCTGAATTCTTGAAATCTTATCAATTATGTAGGCCCAGAGGAAAGCTGTCCCACATGGTGGATCACCTCATCTTGTGCATCCTTCTTGATGAGGAAAGGGAGGTTCCTGGCTGTTGTCATGAGAATGTCAGCTGCTTGCTCTGTGGGGAGGAAAGGGAGAATCCGGGCAACCATCCTCTTCCCTTTTCGGATACACATGATCTGTACAAAGTGGTCATCACTTGGCCTGTGGGGGGGGACAAACACTGACTTAGGTCCGTAAGAGCTACGTAAAAAGTCTTCCTTCTTTTCCCTACTTATATGCTACAAATGAATAGTCTATATTCATTTTCACTTCGCAATAACCCATACTACCGAACAGGAGATATACTTAACTCCTGACCAAACCGTAAACATTTGTTTCGCAAATGTAAAAAAATGATTTAAATCATGTAAGTCCTTAAAAAAGATGGTCCAACTACATGCATTAATTTCCTTTGTTAATTTTTTTTTAGTTATTTATTTATGCATACAAGCTGGGGTACAGGCCAGAGGCACGGGGCAGTGAGAGGGTTCACCAGAGACAGAGTGGGGAGCAGAACAGGCAGATCAATGGGGAAATACACTGCTGAGGGGAGCAGCGGGTGAGGCAGGAGAGGTCTGCTGCACCATGTGGGAATCTCCCCAGCAGGGCATCGAACTCGTGTCGCCACTGCCAGACAGCTCCACAGCAAGGCGCTTAGCCGCTGTGCCACCAGGGAGGCCCTCCTTTGTTAATTAACTACACAAATCACATGGTTAATACTGCACAAATAAATAATAAATGCAAAAAAGGGATAAAAACACAACCTCAGAGCCAAATTTTTGATGTTCCCTTTTTGCAGAAACTTCCGCTGTTTTTGTGTATTTTTTCCTTCATAAAAAGGGTGGAGGGGAGCAACAGAATTAATACGGCTCTCTAATTTGACGTTTTTCAGTCAACAAGTTCTTGTGAACACCTTCCCATGTCAACAAATAAACTTCAACTACATTTAAGGGCTGCATACTACAGCAATCTAAAGATAAATCCACTTTTACTCAACCAGTTTCCTATTAGCTCAACTCCAGAAAAGGTGTGTTGAAAAGAAGGTGCCTCTCTATGCTCTGTTTTCTCTCTGTCCTGGTATAGAATTACCAGTTTTCTTGAGTGGGTAATGGGGTCAGGACCTATTAGGAGACACAGGTCTTCTGCATTCATTAAATGAGTATCTGAGATTTACAGAGCATTTACCATCAACAGGATTCTGCCGCAGACCCTAGGTGGGTAGAAACGCTAGCAATACACAGAAAGATACATCAAGGAGCTTAGTCTCAACTGGAAGACTTGTTTTTCACAGCCTATGAGTATACTAAGGAAATCCCAAAGAAGTACACATTTACACTTCCCACCTTACTAGGAAAGAAAATACATAGAGATTACAAGGTTGAACATGCTAGTACGCTTAAGCCAGATACAATCTGTAGATTCAAAAACTGAAGCCAAATAATGTTCTCCGCTGTGTCACCAGCATCTAACACAGTCCCTTGTAGATACTGAGTAAGTGTTTGCTGAATAAATGGATTCAGAATAGATATATTTTTCCCTTTGGCTGAGGAGGATTGTGGGAAATGTTTTATAAGAAGTGGCATGAGTTAGGCTAAAAGAACAGACTTCGAACTTACTAAAGTGGTAAGAAATGGTAGCCAAAAAGCCAAACACGTATAAAGCTCGGTTTGGTAAAGCAATTCATCCAGTTAGTCTCCTGTCTTTCTCAAAGTGCACAATTATTACCTCTCTTGTCCAGGCAATTTCCCCCTTAAGTTGTCATACATGCTACAAATTTTGTGCTTTCGTTCATCCACCAAGGCAGGTCGCTCTTCTTCTAGACTTAGGAGATAACGCCGTTCATAATCCTCCACATCGAGGAGTAAACTATAGGTCTGAGGGAGACACAAAGCAGGCGGCAGGGTGTGAGGTCAGGGTCATACAGTGGTTCCAGAGTCTGTGCTCCTGGTCATTAAACTCGACGGCCTGGCAACATGGGATCTGTTTACAGGCAACGCACTAGCGCCTTGTCTTTCTTAACATGCCGCCTCACAGCACAGAGCGCAGTACCAGGGGAGAGACGACGGGGATACAAAAAAACATTAAGGCTCTTCACTTTCACCAGAAGACCTGTTTCCATGGCATAGGAGTATTCTAGGAGAATGCCAAGGAAGTAAAATGCTTCTATTTTCCGTTTTAGTAAAAAAAGTTACATATTCAAGGTTGAACATTGCTAGTAAGCATAAACACACAAGCAAAGGTCAACTGGCTAATTAATTCATAGGTATAACAAGGTGATTTTCATTTTCTTAGAAAGGCGAGCTGTTAACGGAACACAGTTGGACTAAACCAGAACTACTTATTTGAAACTAACTATAGCAACAAACCTAAACTTACTTTCTCAATTATGACAAGGGTTTTTCGTCTCTTGTCCCGAACCTGTTTTTCTTTTGTCTCCTAAAAAGAGATAAGATAGTTCAATGTGAACGCTCTACTGCTGTTAAAAATTATTTAGTAAATATGCACATATATTTACATTTGTGACAATACTTTGATAAGAGAATCCTGACTCTTGGAAAGTTAATAACCTAAAACACCACTAATGTGGACAAAGGCCACAGAGTTGACTGAGTCAGCCCATTCACAAACTACTAAACTGAATTCACAGACAGGCAAAAGATAATTATAGTATGCAGAAAATGAAGATATCATAGGAAAACTTTAAAACAGGGAAAAAGGTAATTTTTAAAAAATGAGTAAATAGATCATGTTATTTGTACCCACAACTACCCCATTCAGAGACCCTGGTCACCCTAAATCCTGCCTGGCTGCCTCAGAGTGAAGTATTAATGTCTCAGCACATCTGCAGAAACCAGAACGGTGCGCTAGGCCAGGCAGGAAGCTCCACGGCAGACGACGAGCAGTACTGCCTGACCCCACCCACAGCGCCCTCGGCAAGAGCGGTGCTGCCCAGACTATCTTACACACACTGTTCTGCTGGGACTTACATCATCTTCGCTCCGAGATGTCACAACAGCATCGATCATTTTTCGGGGATTATTCACACTAGAGACAGTAAGTTTTCCCAAAGAGCCCTCAAACTGCACTGCAAGGACAAAAAATTTCCAACAAATAAAACTCAGTAACGCAGACAGGCATTTCAAAGATCTTCATATTCTCTCTTTTTCACTCATGATTTAATAATTTACTGAAAAAAATCAATGTGTTATCTAAAACAATCTCCTATCAAAACGAATCTTTCTGATTTTTTTATTTTTGGTTGCAGTAATAAACACCTGAAGTATTTCTCCCTTAGCTATTTTAGTACTAGAAATTGTAACAGGTTTAAAAAAAAATGGTTATGGGATCTTAGGTAGAAGAGGTCTATAAGTTTGTCTGCTACAGCATTCACTCCAGGCTTGAATAAAGGCTCATCTCTGCATTTACTAAGGGCAATGGTACTTTATAAATCAGTTTTAAACACTGCCATCCAACCATCTATATAGTTACTACCATATCAAGAGCCTATCAAATTTCCTTACTACGGCCCGGGACCTTACCTGGCTTATAGGCATGCTCTAATTTGGCCACCTGAGGTGTAATGAGCTTGGTGCGTTCCTTTTTAGGACCATCACCTTGCACTTCTTCAGCAGCTGACAGTTTCTCCAGTTTTTCAAAGTAATTCTATTAGAATATAAGTATAGAATAGGTATAGTCTTTATCATTAAATAATTTATATAATGGCTATCATACAACTGAATTCTATAAATAGAGCAATCTAATTCTTGTTAGAAATTTGCTTTATCAAATCCCAGCCTTTGAAAAACTAATCATTAATGGAATATTTTTAAAGTTAGACTGCCAATATTCTCAATGGAAAGAACCAGAATACTGATGTCAAAGGAATTTGAGAACACTGGCCTGAGAGCTTTTATAAGCAAGAAATAGAAGGCACGTATGCAAACCTTTTAGTGATTAGTGGAAGAGGCTCTTCAGCTTGAAAAGAGGACAGAGTTTGTTTGGTCAATTCTTATCCACTTGAAGAGAATTCTACTAATGTTTAAGTCAACCAATACTTAAATGAGTGCCTTCACTCATTTAGTCCCTGTAGAAGAGACTAAACTATTCTCCTCAGAACTGGCACAGAGCATTTACCTGGTAATAAAAATCATCCAGATAGGGATCAGTGCTCTGCAGTTGCATCATCTGGATTTTAGAGACCCAATCCTTTTCCCGCTGTAACATGAGATTGGCATAGGGGTCCTTTCGGAGATGATCCTGGTGACTGCTTCGGTGACCGCCTCTGTCTCCAGCACCATTGAGATTCCGATGCTGACTAAAAGAGAAACACATGCCACACTCACTCCAAGTGGGTACATTCTTTATGCTGTTTAGCAATGCAGAAACAAACCAAGCCAATTAAAGAAAAAATCCCCATTGCTTTTGTTAAAAGACGAGTGGGAAATAAGGGTATCTTAACAGAATTTGCAAGAACTATGTAACACATAATTGAGGAACTAAAACAAAGACCCAAGTGACTTATCAGAAGCTAAGCAATTTCACCAGTGGACTTTTATATATATCCTACCATAATCCCATGAGGTAGGTAGCTTTACTTTCTCCACTTAAGACAACAAACGGAAGCCAAAAGAAATCAAGTGACTTGTCCAAAGCAGTAAACTGAGTGGCAGGGTAAGAGATCTGAACAGAGGCCTATTTGACTCCAAGTCTAAACAAAAGTTTTTAACTGGAAAATCATGAAATACTTCAAATGTATTGAAAAGCCTAGTAACATTACAGTAAACATTCATTTACGTATTGCCTAAATTTAATGAAAAGAAATTTACTTGGTCATTTTTGCCTAATGTTTTTAAAAAGTAAGGAAGTAACAGTGTACCATCTAGAGTTCAAAGCCCTCCTGTATCTCTCTGGATTCCAGTGTCCAGCTTTCCTTGCTTCTCAGAAAAACCACTATCCCGTCTCCGGTATGTATTCTCCCTGAAACGTTTTTTATATTTAGTTGTATGTCCATCTTTAACCATGGTGCAGCATTCTTTGTGTGCTTTTAGGTTTTACATAAACTTTACTGGACATGGAATTCTGCTCTTGGCTTGTTGTTCAACCTGCGCCTTTCACAGTCACGTCAGTAACATATTACATACATCCCAGGTATACAATGAAGAGCAGACCTGCTAGAAGGTGGTATAACCACTTGTCTATTATTATTTACTGCCAAATTCTCTCAGAAGTCTGGATACTCCATTCTTGCCAACAAAGACAGTGTTAAGACACTTGCAAGTTTTTTCTGTCTGCCTGTGTCACCATGTAGAACAGCGGTCTCATTTTAAATCTGCATTTTTCTGATTACAAGTGAGCTTAAAATCTTTTCATTTTTATGAGCCCTATCGTTTTCTTCTAGTGGAATTGCATATTTATGTATGACATCTTTTGTTATACAGAAGTTTAAAATATTTTAAAAATTGCATTGAAAAATTTAAAAACAATTTTATTGAAATATAATCGATACACAAAGAACCGCACACCTATAGTATGTACAACTTGGTATGTATGAACTTGGGCGATACTTGTAATACTACCACCACAGTCAAGGTAAGAGACACCTCCAATGCCCATCAATGCTTCCTTGTGCCCTATAGTGGTGGTTTTTTTTTTTTTTGCAGCAAGAACACCTCACATGAGATCTCCCCTCTTAACAAATTCTGAAGTACACAACAAAATATTGTTATCTACAGGCACTTAAAGTTCAGGCTTTAATGCAGTCAAATGTATCTTTCATTTTTCCCCTCATGGATGTACTTTTCTGTCGAGAGCCCGTATTGTTTTTTCCCCTGTAAAAAATATTTTAGAACTTCTTTGAAAGTGAGAAAAAAAATACACAGAGGACCATAAGATTGAAAGTTCAAGAAACCTGCTTAAACTTTCTTATTTTATATGTGAATGATTAAAAATATAATCCAAATAAAGCCAGGGGTTTTATCTTTCTTTTTCCTTTAGTCCATAAGACCTATCGCAGTGTCCACCACACAGCTGAGGCCACGTATGTGAATTTACATTTGTGAATGAGGGTTAAATAATTAGAGGCAAAAATATTAACTGTTGACTTTACGTAAGACTGAAATGTAAGGGAAGTCACTTATTTCAAGATTACTTCCAGGCTGAAATGGTAAATAAAAGGTAGCAAAGAAGAGGGCAAAAACTTGGTAAGGAGCGAGTATAAATTGTTGACTTCAACAAATCACATCTAACCTGCACTTCTGACTTATGATCAACAGAATTATAGTAATGTGGAAATAGGTTGATAAAATCTTGTCATCTGAAGCTAGTGTATCCAAAACCTAAATAAAATAATAATATATATGATCTGACCTCACCAGTAGAATAAGTTCAATCCAAACTAAATTTACTATGAAAGTTAGCAGCATTTTGTCACACTGTCAACATTAAAAGCTGAATTACTAGACCATAAAGGAGTAAAAATGAATACTTACTTTCTATTTTGTTGCTGCCTCTGATGTAAGAGTCGACGGTGCTGTGGGTGTAGGTGAGTGGTGTCTGGTCTAAATATGGGGGCCTGAGATCTAATAAAGATGAAAAGTTTTTAATTGTCATTTTGATGATTTGAAATGTTAAAGAATGTTAACAGTACAGGGTAACTTGACACAGGTTCGCCTAAGAGGATGTTAAAGTCTACTTCTTTGAGAAGGAAAAGCAAGCTGTATTTTTATATATCTCCCACAAAATTTAATTCTCAGTTCTAAGGGGAGAATCATAAACTTTGGGTGAATTAGCAGGAAAGCTGTATAGCTTTCCCTTTTTGCTATTAAACAGAAGTCTCTAGATTTAATGTACTTAATTTCAGTTACCTGGAAATGACATTGATAACAATGAAGTTATGTGTGAAGTTAAGTTTACTTACATTTTAAATTTTTATTGAAGTACCATTGGTTTACATCTTTGTTAGTATTCTGGAGGTACAGGATCTCCCCTTCAGGTGGAGCCACCAGTGCACCCTCACCACTGAAGCACCCATGGTCCTCCACCATAATCACTGGGCTCTCTCCCCACCTTGTCCTCACCCCTCCCCAGTCTGGATGGCCCAGGTCTACAGAGTCAGCTTTCCAAGGGTGCAGGTTAACTTTATATGTCAACTTGGGAGGCTACAGTGCCCAGCTGCTTGTCAAATACTAGCCTAGATGCTGTTGTGAAGGTATTTTGTTGAAGCAATTAACCATTACAATTGGATGACTTCAGGAAAAGATGGGTGAGCCTTATCAAACAGCTGAAGGTCTTAAGGGCGAAAACAGGGTTTCCCAGAAAAAGAATTCTGCTTCAAGACTGAAACACAGAAGTCCTGCCCGAGCCTCTGGACTACCCAACAAATTTCAAACTCAAGCCTGCAACTTCAACTTTTACTTCAATTTCCAACCTGCGGGCCTGCCCTATGGATTTTGGACCTGCCAGTATCCACGATCACATGTCAACTCCTTAAAATAACTCTCTTTACACACACACACACACACACACACACCACACCCCATTAACTGTTTTTCTGGAAAACCCTGGCTGATAAAACATAGCTAATTAAGTACTTGAATCCCTTTTGTTCTGTAACAGAGCAGACACAAACTTAGTGAGCACTGAGATTAGCTAATTACTCAGCACCTATATCTCTGTCCTTAGTGTACAGTTATCCTTATTAAGTGATTAACACTATTTATATATGTAAGTATGAGTATGTTCATAAAATGGATAGGAAGTGAGGCTATGAAACTTTAGAATAAAAGAGGTGACTAACCAGTAATGTGCAAATAAATGTACACAGAAAGCATGTGACTCAAGGGAAATGTGATGCCTAAGGAACGCTGCAGACTGTCAAACATTTCTGTGCTTGGCAACTTGAGGATGCAACAACACCTCAAAACGTATCATGATATGTCTATGTTATAAAACTAAATGTCAACGACCGGGAGACTTGGCTGACTGTGGGTAAACAGTGGCATCTGTTTTGTATACCTTAGGTTTTGCAAGTGAGGTCCTGCGCCAGGGGGGTGCTGCTGGGGAGGTGGTGTAGCAGGGGGTGGAGCACCAAAGAAGGCACGGAAGCCTGGTGCTGGGGAGAGCATCTGCCCAACTCGCCCTTGCAGCAACTTGGAATTCATGGCAGCAAGTGGACTGCCAACAAATCCAGGGACCCGTGTGAACTGGCTGGGAGACATGCGTCCAGGCTGTAGCTACAAAGAGGGACAAGATCTTAGATTTAGTTAATTAGCAAGTCCACCTACTTTTATCCCCAGAAAAGTGAATAATGCTTCCATTAATAGAACTATTTGAAAAAGTGGTTGGAAAATAAAAAAGAGGCAAGGAAATAAGCAAAGGTGAGTAACAGCAAAGAAAAAAGCAAACCCAGGAAAGGAAGAGAGCTTTTTCTTTGTGGGTGGGGCTAATCACAGGCTTACCTGCGCTCCTCCAAGAAGCTGTGCTCTCTGGAGGGGGCTGAGAACAGGAGGAACACTAGGGGGGAATGGGTGACCCAGTAGGGAAGAGTTCTAAGAAAAAAAAAGAGAAAGAAAAAAATTATACTATGAAACAGGTACATCAACATAATAAGAGGACTCAGTAGAACCGGAGAATAAAGGTGAATACAAAACTTTCATATTACAGAGTCGCCTGTTCACTAAAGAAATATAGCAGAGAGTCATAATGTGAGGAGTTCCGAAGCACTACACTCATGTAACAGCAAAAAGCAAGCAGTTGAACAAAGGACTGATATTGCAAGAAATCAGACCATCACTGTAGATATTTAAAGATAAAAGTTGAGATAAGAAACAACTGAACGTGATGAACCAGGTCTCTGACCTGGGAACTGTAAGATCCAGAAATTCAAATATGGGATTAACTGAAGTAAGGGTAATCTAGGAGATGCCTCAGTGGTAGCGGTGAGTACACAGGCGTGGCAAGAAAGCGGAGTGCACATTTTCATCAGGTGGTGAGTGACATACCGGGACACTGCAGAGCTGGTTTGGAGACATCCTCTCACCATAGGGAGCAGGGTAACGCGGCGGCATCGGGGGCCGGACATGGACAGGCTTCGGACAGAGGATCTGTTGGGAAACATATACACAACTACACTCAAATGAAGTCAGTTTTCCTCCATCTATATTCTCTCCCCTCAAGTACTGGTAGAGACACAGAGCTCAATGCCAAGCCCTACTTCTAAGCAAACTGCTACAGCTATGAGTTCACATACAGAACCTTTGGCCACTTCCTCTCACAAATATCAAGCAGCGTGCCACTTTTAACTGAGGAAGATTTAGCTAATTCTCCAGTTATCCCCACCCTTCCATGCTATCTGAGGGAGGTACCAGCAGATATTCTGACTTGCAAATTCTCTCCAAGAGGATATATTTTGGTAGCAGTGAGGGAGAAGGAATGATAAGAAAGCTGGAGGATTAACTAAGTCCTATTCTGAAGCCCCTGTGATATGGCCGCCATGCTCAGCTCTTTTGTGATATATTGTGACTCCACCATTTCATAGGATGTTGAACCTAACTAGGCCATACCAACACCACCCTCCCCCCATACCTTCCAAATTGGCCTTCCTTTTCAGCTGCTGGTTTCAGGTGGAGGGAAGTCTATGGAACAGGACTGCACAGGCTCTAGGGAAAGCAGGGATATCTTAAAGGTAAAAAGGGATGTGGACAGTGCTGTGTGTTCCCACTCCCCCCAGCTTTGTTACCTCTCTGCCAATGTTTTGGGCAGCCAGCAAAACACTTTTAAAAAGGATATATGCACTAAGTGTGGTCAACTACCCTTTTCTCCCCCAATTAAAAGGCAGCAGCAACAGGAGCAGTACCAGCAAAGGGCATTAGGGAATGTGTCTCTGATTTGGACTAACCTCTCCTCTAACTGGCTATTTTTCTCTCTAACCTAATGCCTACCCAAAACTCCCACCCTCCTCCCAGCATCACTCATTCCCAAAATAATTTTGCCCAGATTCCCAATTTCCTGGGCTGAGTGCTGACAATGACAGGTACCTGTTGGCTGAAGCTGGGCACAGCCATCTGCTTAGGCGGAGTGCCTATGGGGACGGCTCGAACGGGAGGACTCCCAATGACGGGCGAGGTGGACCGCCGCGGTAACGCACGTTCAGAAAGGTCCCGCTCATCTTCTGGGCCCTGTGGGGGCCTCTGAGGCAAGGCATATTCTAAAACAGACACTGTAGGCATTTCCTAATTGACAGAAGTAGTGAAGAAAAAGAGAAAAATTAGCCAACTTGAAATGTTTCAATAGTGCCCACAGAGTGTAACCATACCTTGAAAATTTAGAACCTTTTTATTTTTATTTCTTATGTAGTGAGATTTGCCCTCTTTAGTGCACGGTTCTGAATTTTGATAAATTCATAGATCTATTCCACTCTTAAAATCCAAACACTTTTACCACTCCTCCAAACTCCTCTCTATTGTCCCTTTGCAGGTAAGCCCGTCCTACCACCCCCGCACACTGGCAAACTGGTCTGTTCTCCATCCTACAGTTTTGCCTAGAAATGACCTAAGTTTGCGTTCCAATGTCCCTTTCAATCTTTTCAAAATGAAGCACAGTCAAGTGAGCACCCCCCTAGTGGCTGAGAAGGGGACAGTCAGCCGACACAGCTAAGAGTACTGACGGACGTTACACATCTCCATACATGTTTACATGTGTAGGTGTTACACATACACATACATGTTTCAGTAAGGGGAGGCTGACCACAGCAATCAACTTAAAATTTTCAGGTACTAGGAATTAGTGTTTCATACCTGAGTAAGCAATGGTCCTCGGATCCGCCTCAGAACTTCAGATCCATCCCAGATGCTGGAATTGAGACTTCCTGGTTGGGGCTGGAAAAAAGGAAAACACATACACAAAGTCTGGCAGAGTCCGGGCTCTGTGGGTGACTGACTTGCTTTTTTTGTGAACAAGATTCCAAAAGAGCCTCAGTTAGAGAGCAAGAAATCAAAGGACTCCAGGATACGCATTATTCCTCAATGCCATCACTAGAGTTGTCACCGTGAGGGATTGCATTAACACCTTTCTATGTCACATGCAATTCTCCCGTTATACTAGCTGAAATACCGATTAAAATGGCAAAGTTCAGTATTTCACTTTGTTAGTCTGCTCAAACCAGTGACTTACTCACTTGCAAAACTGGCCTGGTCTGCACGGCCGTCATGATGGCGGGATCTTCCAGCTCATTCTCGATCACCATCTGACTGAGCCTTTCAGCCAGATTCTCCTCGTGGTCACCCAACAAGTCCATTTCATCTCTTTCTCCATTGCCTGTTTGTTCATTAGCTGTCACTGGTAGCTTCTCTTCCAATTCAGCCAGACGCTCATGTGCTTCCTGCCAATCATCATCTGTAAGGAAAGCATAAAACAGAAATATTGTTCACAGTGGAAAATTTTATAAAATTCTTCTGTTAATCAAAGAAACAATGGCAACTCCAGAAGATCAGTGGGAAATTACATTTCCACTTAGAAACATGAAATAAATGTTAAACCAAGGAGCACCAGTAACGGTGGTCTCTTCACTATTAAGAATAAATAACATACCAGGTATAAAATTCAAGTGTTTAGAGTAATAGCTTAAGATATGTACGCTACACTCTGTTGGTTTTGAGATCCTATGACATTTCAGACAAAAGCTTTAAAGGGAAGTTAAAACTTATTGTGCTACAAACAGCTTTCTTAGATTATAACTGCCACTTTCTTTACAAGCTTCTGAATCCATTCATTTCATTCAATTACTATTCCTTGATAATTTATTATGGGACGCACACTGTTTTAGATGCATGATATATACACGTAAGTGTACACAACAGGTAAGGATCCCTGCCCTCCTGTAGCTTTCCTTCAAGCGGGCAGGGCAAGATGTTAGACAACAAAGGCTATAGGACTCCAGAGAGAGGCAGATGCAAAAATTTCAACAGGATGGTGAGAGGTACATCTCATCAAGAAGGTAGCACCCAAGCAAAGATTAAAGAAAAAGAGCCACATGGCTATTTGGGAGAAGAGTGTTCTAGGCAGAAGGATAGTCGAGAGGAAGTCCTTAACAGACCGACAACTTCGAGAAAGAGCAAGGGTCCTGTTTGGATTGGAATATTCAAAGGAAGGAGTAAGAAGAAAATGAGGCCAAAGAGGTAGGAGGAGGGTGCTCCTTTAGAGTCTCTGGTTCACTTTGAAATGGGCCAGTGGAGGTTTTGATGTGGCTTGACTTTTTGAAAAGAATCACTCTGGCTGTTATACCGAAAACAGTTTGGGGTAGGGAGGGAACAGTGGAAGTTAGGGGGTCCGACAGGTGGCTAATGCAGTATGCCAAGGTGAAGGTGATGGGCGCTGGGACTAGGGTCAGATCCTCTTGTCTTAAGAGGATGAGCTTTGCTGTTGCCTTGGCTATTCCTTGAAACCACTACTCAGTCTGCAGCACCAACACTCGGTTTGTTTTCTCACTTTTATGCTCACACAGCATCATTGAGGCACAGCACAAAGGACAGTTTTCAGAGCCCTTTGTCAGCTTCTCCAGACCTAGACCACACTTCCATCACTCCTATCATCCCAGCCTTCTGTTCCGTTTCCATAAAAAAAACCAAACTGTTTCCGAGACCTCCCTGGTAGCCCAGGGGTTAAGTTGCGAAGACATGAGTTGGACCCCTGGCCAGGGACCCGACCCACATGGCGCAGCAGACCTCTCCTGTCTCGTCTGTTGCTCCTCTCAGAGTGTATTTCAGTAGATCCACCTGTTCTGCTCCCCACTCTGTCTCTGGGGAATCCTCTACCCTCCATACCTCTGACCTATATCCTGTACTTCTCCGGACAAATGAGTAAATAAAATCATAAAAACAACAAAAAATCTGTTTTGCTCTTTCAGCATTCAAATTCAGACACCTTTCCCTCCTCACTAAAGCTTTCCCGCAATCATCTTTTCACCTCACCCACTCACTGTTTTTTAACACACAAAAATCCCATGTATTCTTTTATATACTTTATATTTTATTCTTATTTTTGTGTGTTCTATAAAATTTAGTAGAGAGGGGCGGCAGGTATTTTCCCTTATAATTAACATAAAAGAGAATTCTGAAGAAGTGCTCTCAATGATAATCTCCTCCATTTAATTTTTCTACAAACTTCATTAAAAGGAAGAAGAATTAAAGACACCACACACACAGGGCCTCCCCGGTGGCGCAGCGGTTGGGCACTGCGCTGTGGAGCTGTCAGCAGCGGTGATGCGAGTTTGAGGCGACACGAGTTCAATGCCCGGCCGGGGAGATTCCCACATGGTGCAACAGACCTCTCCTGCCTCGCCCACTACTCCCCTCAGCAGTGTGTTTCCATCGATCTGCCTGTTCTGCTCCCCGCTCTGTCTCTGGTGAACCCTCTCGCCGCCCCCACGCCTCTGGCCTGTAACCCAGTTTGCATGCATAAATAAATAAATCTTTAAAAAAAAAGTTACTGAAACCAACAAAAGGAGGGAGTCCGAGTCCATCAGAAAAAAAAAAAAGACACCATACACACAAAAAAGTTGCCTGTTATATAGGAAGGATATATATCAGGATGTAATAAATGGTAGCCACGTAAAAAGAAAGAAGATTTAGATTACTAACAATTTTGTGAGGGGACCAAGTTCAATTTGCTTAAATTACCTTTATTCTTTTTTTCTACTTACAAAGAAAATACTTTTGTTAAAAAATTAAATGTTAATTTAAAAATGAAAGTTGACCATAATCCCACAGGTAGGCTAATTTTTAAATGCAAACTCTAAAGTTTAAGATTTTTTTTTTGTTTAATCAACACACCCTAACATCTTTTCACACATGCACATACACATATAAACTGCTGATACTATTATCTCATCTTTTGAAAGCCCATAAAAGATTTTATTCTACTGATAAACAATTTAACCTATTCCCTACTGGTGGAAATGTGAATTACTTTCAAATTTCCAATATAACGATTAATACTGTAATGACTACTATATCTGTATCGACACCTATCTCTTAACATCTTAACATATTAAACAAATATTTAAGTAGGCTAAGTCCCTTTCAGGACCAGCTTATGAACATTTAAAGTCTATTTTTTTTTATTATGCAACAATGTTATCACATAACACTAGTGGTCCAAAAGGTAAGAAAACTCAAACTTCCAAACTTAAAATTTGGTAGAATCAGTACTACTGTCTACCCTTTGGGCACTGTGGTATATTCGAATGTACTACTTGGAAAAATTCACTTTCGCTGACAATCACAGTTTTAATTCACATTACCATTACCTGAAAAAAAATTCTTGAAGAAAAGCGTAGTTAAAACACAACTGTGCCATTAATGTATGCCGCTTTTCCTAAGGAAGAGTAGATGGAGCAACTTTTTAAAGGACAAAATGCTTTTTGCAATTTTATTAACTCAGCAATGCCAAAAATTTAATCCAGAATTGAGGGATTTTTTTTACATTTGGTCCCCAAATTTAAGACCTTAATTTGTTAGTGGATAGATTCTAATGCAGCAGGGCTCTGCTCTGCTCTGCTCTCACTCACCACTTCCGAGGCTCACGTTTACCAACTTTATCACATTCTGCCAAAGATAAGATTTGTCCTTAGTAATTACATTTAAGAAACGCTAGCTAAAATGCCATATTCTGCGAGAATGGCTCTTTTGAAATGTTACTTTTTCAAACACTTAGGCAAAGGACTCTGCCATGGAATACCATCATCATCATTTTAGAGCTTTCCAGTTCTTGAAAAAAAAAAATCACCTGAAGCAGTAAGCTAGAGATCACATTCCCTTACTACAGGCAGATACTTTGTTCTGTATCTCTTTCAAATGACTTCAAAATATAGTTACTAAGATATGACAACACTTAAACTCAAACCATATTGGTCAAAGTGATAAAGGGTCACCAAAAAATCAAAGAAGTGAAGGGAAGGTGGTATCTGTGAATCTTATATTAATTAACCGATGCCTCTTGTGAGTTTTGGCTATTCTATAATCTAATTGTAATAACTGCCCTGAAGCCTGTCTCAGGGATACTTTTGAATAAAAACAAAAAGAAAAGGAATGGATTTAATTTTAAGGCAGTCTTAGTCTCCAAAGATCATGGCAGCTATCAATAAAAGAGAAGCAGAAAGACTGGGAAGCCCTTCCAGGAGGAAACAGGAGGTTCCCAAAGACTGTTGTCAAAACACTGGTAGTTCACATTGATTATATTTATAGCTATTTAACCTATCACTTTCCTTCCTCATTTGTTAAAATGTGGATAATAATAGCATCTACTTCATAGAGTTGCTATGAGAATTAATAATATATGTAGAACATTAGAATAGTGCCTAGCACAGAAGCACCTTGTAAGTGTAAGTTTTTATTTTTAGAGCATGAGTTGTAATTACCATGGCCCATTTATTGCTCTATGATGCAACAAACATTTTTCCATGCAAAAGATAGCAACTACTTTCTTTCTTTCCTTTTTTTAAATAAAGATTTATTTATTTACACATACAAGAGCTGGGGTGTAGGCCAGAGGTGTGGGGGGGAGGGGAGGAGAGGATTCACCAGAGACAGAGTGGGGAGCAGAACAGGCAGATTCAATGAAATACACTGCTGAGGGGAACAGCAGGCGCGGCAGGAGAGGTCTGCTGTGCCATGTGGGAAGCTCCCTGGCTGGGGACTGAACTCGTGCTGCAGTGGCTCTGGATAGCATCACAGTGCTGAGACTTAATCCCTTGCGCCGCCAGGGAGGCCCCATGACTAGTTTCTTAAGGAAAGGTGACATCAGAGCATTTGTAGCCATAACTTAAAATAACCACTGTACTAACAGGTATTACTCAAGAAGTTCACTCCTTGATTTAAAAACCATCAAACCAAAACACATGCCAAAGGTCTGACATTTTATCTCCTGGTTTAAATTTGCTGTACAGCTGTATACGTGTCTTCCTGTGAAGGTGCAATCAACAGGTCACAGGTTTACTGAGGAAGCAATTTCCTATAAACTCTTCTTCTACTTCTATCAAGATGTTAAAAGTGAGGACGACTTTGGAGCTGAGGAGAACAACTACCACGGCTCCCGGCGCTGATGAGAGCTCAGATGTGCGGCCTCTGGCCAAATGCCCATGCGGTCACAACGGCGGAGCAGTCACTGGATCCCTGCAGTTGCAATTTTAAGTTTGCCCTGGCTGAATTAAGAAAGAAGGCATACACAGATTCCTAGAGAAAACATGATTCCATGAAAGCTGCTGGGGCAATGAGGAAGGCTGTTATCTTTCAGAGTGCAAAATGATTTTGGAATGTAAAGAATTTCTTGGGTTCACTCCATAGAGTCTGTCACTGACCCACGTCCCTGAACTATGAAACATGAGTATTTGTTTCTTGACTAAGGAATAGTTTCTCTTCATAAATAAACAAATACCATGGGGGGGGAGGGGAAGGCAGAGAAATGAGGTTTTAATTTTACAATTCAAGTATTTTATACCCTCAATGGAAAGGGCTCACATTTGCAAATCGTTTTTCCATTATAAACTTTGTTGACCAAGAAATCTTTAATTATACTTATGCCCTGGGGTACAAATTGGGCTAACTGTATTTTACTTCACTGCCTTTACTTTCTATTATCTTTTACTGTAGGTTTTTCAATGTGTGCGTACTTCTTTTCCCATCACTTCAACTACAGTTCTGCACACTCTAACATTCTTTTTAAGGTAATAATTTCCCCATCTTGTGAAGAACATGAAAACCCAGAAAGAGGGCCTCCCCGGTGGCGTAGCGGTTGAGCGCAGCGCTGTGGGGCTGTCGGCAGCGCGTGATGCGAGTTTGACGCCCGGCCGGGGAGAATCCCACATGGCGCGGCAGACCTCTCCTGCCTCGCCCGCTGCTCCCCTCAGCAGTGTATTTCTGATCTGCCTGTTCTGCTCCCCACTCTGTCTCCGGTGAACCCTCTCGCTGCCCCACACCTCTGGCCTGTACCCCAGCTTGTATGTATAAACAAATAAATCTTTAAAAAAAAAAAGAAAACTCAGAAAGAGAAACTGTCCACAGCACTCCAAATCAAAGAGAAGGTAAGACTATTCCTTTTGTGTCCAGGCTTAAAACTGAGGGCATATTACTATGTTACTATGTGGCCTCATTTCAGTATTAATATGCATAAACTAATTATACAAACTTCATCTTGACACTGAGGAATTTGCTTAAAAATGGTAACATTAAGCACAATATTGTAAAAGAAAAAGTTTTAGAAACACGTTTGTAGTTTCTATGGGATTTTATAGATTATCTCTGAACTAACTGACAAACACAGCTTGCAGTTTACCACCATTCCCTGCTTTTTAAATTGTACTGCATGTCCCCTTCCCTGAGAGCGCCACGGAGAACAGAATCTTAGGTCAAGCGACCCTTTTGCGTGCCCTCATCTCCAAACCATGGTACAATCCCCGTCTTCAGTCCCCTCCGTAATGAGGCTGGCTTCTACCTTAACACACTCTCCTGCTGTCCCAATGGTAGCAGTCTCAGTTCTCTGCTGACTTCCGTGAACTCTAATTGTCAATGCAGGGTCTTTCATTCAATTCAGTGAATTTCATTCACTTCAGTCTTAAGTCTCGATAAATTTAAACGGTTGCGTTACTGCAAAACAAGTAACCACTATAACATTTTCTTTTTTTTTTTTTTAAGATTTATTTTTTATTTATACATACAAGCTGGGGTACAGGCCAGAGGCGTGGGGCGGCGAGAGGGTTCACCAGAGACAGAGTGGGTAGCAGAACAGGCAGATCAGAAATAACACTGCTGAGGGGAGCAGCGGGCGAGGCAGGAGGGGTCTGCCGCACCATGTGGGATTCTCCCCGGCCGGGCGTCGAACTCGCGTCGCCGCTGCCGACAGCTCCACAGTGCAGCACTTAACCGCTGCGCCACCGGGGAGGCCCTATAACATTTTCTGATGTCTTGTTTTTAATATTCAACATCTTGGGATTATCCAACTGCTAATTTTCCTTCTTCCTTATTACTTGACTTTAAATGTATTGTGTAGATAGAAATGCTGATTCTAAGAAATCACATATCTTTACGATCTAACAAACTTGTTATCGCTGCTTTTCAACACCAACAGTCATAGCAAAAATAGTGGCACTGATTCTCATTCATTTTTTAATGTACAGTTAAATTTTAACAATTTGTATACTTGTTCTAGGAGCACTAATTCTCAAACCTTATCATATAAGTTTGCTATCTCAATTTCCCATCTCAGTAATTATAACTCCACATGTGGCCTCTAGAGTTTAATTTGGCTTGTTAACTTTTTAAACTTTTCCAACTCTCAGAATATTTACCTACATCTAGGGATGGGAAATTTTCACCTGTGAACAGCACTTTTCTAAATTATGAAGACTTTCTAGGATCAAAATTTAGATTAAAAAACTTTTTTTTTTAAATTAAAGATACTGTAAGTTAATAGCAGGGTCATATATTATTGATCAAACAACTGAATTTTCAAACATATGTACCTGAATCTGAATTTTCTTCTAGTCTACTAGTCTTCTTTAAGTTACATATTCCACAAGTAAAAATTTCCCTTTTCTAGGATTACGTTAAGCCTTTGTAAAATGTCTACTTTTCTAATGATCCGAATTCTTTATATGGTCAACCTAGAGTCTCAGGTAAAATAGCTGGAAGGGACAGGGCTTACAGAACACCCAGTGTGACAGTGATGCAAAAAGAAGCCCACAGGAGCATCTAGATGCTTCCAGTTAGGTCCAGACTCTTCTGAGACCAAGAACAGAATATTTTGTCAAATCAGTGACTGAGATTACTCTTACTAATACACACCTCTTAACACAAGGGGGCATTTGAAAAGAGTAAGAGACCAAGATGATGTAAGAGAAAGATGTCACTTACCAACTGCACCTGACCCAAATGTATCATCATTGAACTGGTCAATCTCTTCATCTTCTTCTCCCAGGCCCTGAAAAGCATCTTCATCTTCATCCAGAGGACAATCCTCCAAAGACTAAAAAAAAAGAGAAAAGAAGTTATCTATTCATGAAGTTCACCACCTCATTTTAAAAATGTTCTAAAAATGTTCATCTTACCTTCCTAATCAACATAATAGCTTCATTATAACTTCTTGAAAAGATGGAATTTTTTTTTTTAATGCCCCAATTTCCCTGACTGGAAGATTCAGTACCCTTTCTTTCAGTTCCACTTTCCTAGTCCTTACTTTATTTAACCTTTTACAATTTATCAAGAATCTAAGAATAGCATTTCCTCATGCAACCAAGACTCTAGGCCCATAACTTCCCTTACTTCACTCATTAGAACAGTTCTGTTGACTGAAAATGACCAGTACTATTTGCTTGCATTTTGTGTACATTTTTCAACAAAACTCTCATCTTCCCCACGTTGTCATCTTTTCCACTATGCTATTATTTCCTTTTAAAGTTTCCTCTTTATTTTCTGTCTTCTCCTTGTGTTTCCTATAGGCACAAACTGCCTATAGGAAATTTTCAACCGCAACTCTTGAAAAGCGTTATATGTCAAGGCCAAGTTCTGGCTCCACTCTTGCAAGTGGTAAGAACTTGGACAAGTCACATTCTTTTTAGTTAACTACATTTTAACCACTTAGTCAGACTCAGGTTCTGTATGAGATTCTAAGCATCAGTCTCTTAAGTGGAAATGCAGGGACAATACAATCTCTCAGAAAGTTATGAGGTAAAGACAGACAATGATTGTAGATTGCCGAACCATGCTAGAGATCGCTATTACAACTAAGGTGAGTTCTGTTTTACCATTTTCCTCCTCTATTTAAATTTTCAATTGATTTATCGTCCACGTTTTCTTTTCTTTTGGCAACTCTGCCTACTGCATCTCACCTCTCTCCATATTTACTTAGTTTGGTCTTAAATGACTCCTATCAAGTATGTATGCGTGGGTCATCAATTTTCAAAAACTTAGAATGGGAATCCAGGCTGTCCAGGTAGGCAGGTCCGTGATATACAGACCTTGCCTGGCTACCTCTTAGCTATGCTGTTACTGAAGAAAACGTTAAGTCAAAGGGCCATTCCATGATCCATCTTAGGCCCTCCCAAACTTACATGAAACAGGCATGCAACTGTCCCCACATCAGAGGCAATTTCCAGCACTCCCTTGCAAATCACAAAGACAGACTAAAGCAAGTTACTGAGTCTTGGAATTGGAAAGACTCTTAGGGATCACCCAGACCAGTCCTTGCATTCCAGAAACCCACAAACTTTCTGTCCGGCGATCAGGAGTCGGTCAAGGTCACACAGTGAATCAGGGACAGGGTCACTGACTCCCGACTATTGCTACATTCCCCGGCACCGTCACCAAACCCACGACTCCCTCCACTCCTACTGGACACGCCCCCTCCCAACTCCGAATCCTCTTCGGTCAACAGTCGTCGGCCCCAACCAAAGGGCAAGTCCAGGGCCCGAGGACCCGATGGCGCCTGAGGGTGTGGGTGTGTGGTGTCTGTGCGTGCGCTCTGTGTGTAACTGGAGGAGCGGTGGTTCCGGGTCCAGGGCGGGAAACACGTCTCTGGGCTTTCCCAGGTCGCTGCTCTCCTTCAAGAAGAGCCACCCGGTGGGTGCGACGCTCTCCGCCCCCCGCCACTGCTCCCGGGGTGGTGATGGTCGCTTTAGAGCAGTGAACCGGTCCTCCCCACCCCAAAAGACACCCGCTCCCCAGCGGCAACCGAACGGACAGCCCCGCCCCTCGAAACCAGCTCTCAGCCCTCGAGTAAACCCGCGCCCCTAGGCCCGACGCGCCGCGCTGTCCTGCGGGTCCCACCGCCCGCCCCCTCCCCCGCCAGCACGCGGGACCAAGGCGCGGGGGGTGAGAGGAAGAGGGGCGCGGGAGGGAGGGAGGGGTCACTTCCGGTCGCGACAGCTCACCTCGTAGCGGAACATTCTGGGGGGGGGAGGGAGCGGGGAGGGGAGTGGGGGAGGGAGGGAAAAAGCGTTGACTCCCCGGGCTCCTCCGCGCGCGGGTCCTCCACCGGCTCGCGACCCCTGGCCGCCGCCGTACGCCGGAGCGTGCGTGGGAACGTGCGCAGGCGCGCCTGAGGGTGGGCGGCCCCCCGGCTCGGCGCCCGGCGGCGGCGTCTGCGCGGGGACAGATTTGGCGTCCCGCTTCCTAGTCTCAGCGGCGGGAAGGAGGTCCCGTGGCGAGAGACTGCGCACGCGCTGCCCGTCGGGGCGGCCTCGCGAGGCGTGCAGGCTGCTCCGCCCCAGCGTCTCTGAGCCCGCCCCGCTCTCGGGTTCTAGTCACGAGTTTTCCGTCACGGACGGGGCGGAGAAAACCCTTGTGATGGTCACAGGATCTGGCTTTGAAGAGTGCCGGGCTTGGCTGGGGCTGGAGAAATGGGGCTGCCCCGGCTCCTTTACCTACTCCTGCGCGGGCTGCTCGGGGCCCTCGCGATAGGCGATGTGCGCCCCGTGCAAGTTAAGGTCATCGAAAGGGGCCGAATTCGCCGGCGCTTTGAGCTGTGCATCACCCGCTGAATCAACGGCGCGTCCGGACTGTGGTTTATGTCTCCAAAGTCACGTTTCGGGGGCTGAACCCGCATACTTTTAGGCGCCGGGCGCTCCAGGCACGTGGAACCGGGCGGTGCCGGCAGCAGAAAGGTCACCAAGGCCGAAGAGCGCCCGCTTGGAGGGGCAAGACCAGATGATCAGCCTCCGCGCGGCACCCTGGCTCCAGAAATCTGGTGGTTTGCTGCCTTTGCCAGCACCTCCTAGGCCCTTGAAGCCAGTGTGAACTCGCAGACCTTTCTCTTTCCCATAAAGACTGAGCTTGCATAATGAGAATATATTTCTTGTGCGTTTCGCAACTCCTTTCTCCGGGTGTCCTAAAATGCAGCATCACCTAGTAATGACATGCAGTAAATTCCTTACGAGCTAGTGTGGCTGGATTAATCAGCCATACTGGGAATTTTAGGAGCTGGAACTACCCGGGCGGCAATCGTGCTCTGTCACTGACTCTGAACTTTGGGACAAGTAATCTAAACATGTGCCTTGATTTCTTCGAATGTTGAGCTGGTCATACCTGTCTCACCGAGGCATTGACTGTTCCACGGCCCGGTGCTGCTGCTGCTGCTACTACTGCTACTGAGTGAAGCTTGCTAGGCGCTTTGTTAGATGCTTTGTGTGGGTTGTCTCACTGAATCCTTAGGCCAGACCCCTGAAGTAGGTGTTGTTCTCGTCTCCACTTTAACATGAGGAACCTGAGCATTAGCGATGTCAAGTAACTTGCCCAATCACCTAATGGCAAAGTTGGTAAAAGAGATTGTCTTATTGCAAAAACACGATGTTTTAATCACTGTGATAATTCAACACAGGCAGATGTTTACATCGACCAGGCCTGAACCTTAAGTGGAGCAGGCTGAGGATTTGGTGATGACTGGTTTGCGAGCGTGCATGGAACATTCCAAATCTTCATGTACTAGGTAACAGCAAGCCTTCACAGTGACCAGGCTTGGTGCCGTGTACGCCAAAGACTGGCAAACTGGCCCATGGCTGAATCTGACCAGCTGCTTGTTTTTGTAAGTAAAGTTTTATTAGAAAACAGCCCCCACCCTTGCCCCCCACCCCTTATTTTCCACATACTGTCTTTGTTGCTTTAAGGGAACAAAGGTAGTTCTGAATATTGAATAACAGAGGCCACTTGGCCAGCAAAGCCTAAAATATTTATTCATCTTGGCCCTTCAGAATTTTTAGATCCCTAATGGTGCACATCATCTTTTCTGACCATTACGTTAGAACTCAGAAAGGTAAAAAAGACTTTATACCGCTAATTCATGGGTTATCTAAGAAAACATATTGGAAAATAGAAAATATTTACAACTTCTAAGATACTAAAAGGTAAGGCAGTTTATGTAAGAAAATAGGAAAGCCTGAATATAAGTGAACCATGGGGTATACTCAAAGTAGTAGGAAAGAAATAATGAGCAAAAATTAAAGAAACAGAAAACAAGGTGTCACAGAGAGAGGGTCACCAAAGTTATATATTTATTTCTCAATTAACACTTGTATGAAGGGAGATTAACGAGAATCCCTTTCAATGAAAAATGTTTGTTTTTTTGAACTATGTAATAGTTCTAGTAAGATGGAGAGGGTGCACGTTCATCTCACAAGTGATTCTTTAGAAATAAGGTGTAATGCTTCTGTGGGGTGTCCTTTAGTGTGTAGAAGAAAAGTCGCTCCTGAATGCCAGGTAGGTGGAACAGAAGACAACTTGAGAAAGCGTGGAACTTTCTTTGACTTTGTCCTTTCTCCGGAAGCTACAAATAACATATGGTGTTTCACAGTCTCTATCCTTTTTTTTTTTAATTGTGTTTTAAAAAACATAAACTTGGCTTTCTTGTGAGAGTAGTTTCAGATGCTATTAGTTCTTATTAAGTAATGTACAGTAGCCCTACAACGATGATTCTTAGCGTCACCAAGAGGCCTTGTTAATACAGACATCTGGGCCACATCCGCAGTTTGATTCAGCAGGTCTGCTGTGGAGCCTGAAAATCACTTTCATAGTAAGTTCCCATGTGTTGCTGATGCTCCTGGTCTGGAGCTGCACCATGAGCAGCAGTGCTTTCAGACATTGGCCATGAGTGAGAGAGAGAGAGAGGGAGACAGAGGAGAGAGTGATGGGCTGCTCAGAGGGTCATTTTTTTTTTAAAGATTTATTTTTTATTTATACATACAAGCTGGGGTACAAGCCAGAGCTGTGGGGCGGCGAGAGGGTTCACCAGAGACAGAGCGGGTAGCAGAACAGGCAGATCAGAAATACACTGCTGAGGGGAGCAGCGGGCGAGGCAGGAGAGGTCTGCCGCACCATGTGGGATTCTCCCCGGCCGGGCGTCGA
>PVIJ01012206.1:0-12042 GCA_004024925.1 Scalopus aquaticus | reverse complement strand
TCGTCGCTGCTGCCGACAGCTCCACAGCACAGCGCTTAACTGCTGCGCCACCGGGGAGGCCCTCAGAGGGTCATTTTTTATGTGGTCAATAAAGTTGTTCCAAACATCGCAGAAAGTGTAGGACCCCTTGGTGCATCAGATCTTAGGACAAAAGGATTAGCAAAATAACGAAAATAAACGTTCAAGACAACACTTGTGTAGATTAAATAAAACCACCAATTCTTTGTTTTTCCATCAAGAAGTGTATTCTGTTCCCACCTCCTCTTCAATCTAGACTAGACTGTGACACCTTTTGGCTGATGGAGTGTGGAAGACAGGATGCTCTGTTGGTTCTTCCTCTGCTCTTAAAGACTGCCGACAGGGTAAGTCCCTGCCAGACACCAGTCCCTTGCTGATAAGGTCACGTGGAAAGGCCTTGAGACTACAGAGTGAAGAAGAGGGATCCATTTGTATCCGATTTACCAGACATCCGAGTCGAGACCCTGGGCATGTGAACGGAGCTGTCTTGAACTCTCCAGGCCAGCTCAGCTGCTGGCCTGATAACATGAGTGACCCTGGTCACCACCACGTGGACAGAAGAATCACTGAGCTGAGCTGACCCGTGAGAGCGTGATATATAATAAAACAGTTGCAGTTGAAAGCCACAACATTGGAGCTGTTTTTTTACCCACTAATAGGAAACGGGAACTAGTCTGTTCAGGAAAACGATACAGAAGTTGGAGATAAGGTGAAAAGATTGTGTGCCCTTTCCATGTTACAAGAACATTATTTAATGAACCCATCTAAATATTATTTGAAGTTGGGGGGAGGTGCATAGCTTTTTTTTGACTTAGTTTTTGCAGTTCATGAGATCCAATACTCAGTAAAGTTAGGTGTTAATTTGTAAAAGATTGATAAGTTGCAAATGGTTTTTGTCCAGCGAGTTGCAAATGGTTTTTGTCCAGCGGAGAAGAGTTCTTTGTAGTAGAAAGATCACAAAGGGAATAGTTTTATTGCTCTGCTAACATTAACCAGCAGTATGTAGTCTTGTGCTGCATAAAGATGTTTTGGCCAACTATGGACCAGAAATACAACAGTGGCCCCCCCGAGTTCCCATTGCCTAGTTGATGTAGGAGTGGAACAGCTTCCTGCCCGGCGTGTTAACCGTGTCATTTGATTTAATCTTGTGTTGTTTTGTTCATCGTAAATGTGTAAAACCGTGGGTGTAATGCCTGAGGGGCCGGTGGCTGACGTGCTTTGCCCCCAGGGACTGGTCAGCGGAACACCTTGTTAATAAGATTGGCGCCCTGGGTGGGAGTCGGGTGTGTATCATTGGACTCACACTCCCTAAAGCCAAAATCCAATATTCAGTTTGACCCGCCCTTTTCTGTCAATAACAAGGCCAGGATCTTGCTTTCGAGCGCCATCCTGCATTGTGCAGCCCGCTCCACAACTCCCATCTCTTCTCTCTTCACCATGGTGTCGCTCAGCGCAACACAAAACCAATTGCCAGTGTTGCCACTAAGAAGCCACATTGAGTGGTTGACAGTCCATGATGGTTTTTGCTTCCCAGTCAGGCATGTCCCATTCCACCATAGCTGTGATCTTGAACAAAGTAATGGAAGCTGTTAAAAGGTCTGCTTCATTAAAGCAATAATCCTAGCAAAATTCAAGAAGGGTTATATCAGATCCAAGGATACTTCAATGACCTGGCTTGAAGCTCCCTCACAGAAGCCCCTCCTTGGCGGCACCATGATGGTAACAGTCAGAGCAAACATTTGTTTGCAATGTGGATAGAAAAGACAATTCAATTACGACGGTGAATTTACTGCGAGCTCTGGTGATTTACACAATTCAAGAAGCATGATTTGTTAGACAGTGATGTAAGAACAGTTGAAAATTTGTTGGAAATGCTAGATAAGCTGATTGTGGAAGAAGGTTATTTACAAGAATTAAATCTTCAGTATCAGTGAAATCTCCTTTTTCTGGAAGAAGATGCCTGAAAGGGCCTTTACCCATTAAGAGGTAGAGTCAAAGCCAGGTCTCAAGACTTAAGAACAGGTTAACAGTCCTGCTTGGGGACAGTGTTGCAGCCTACACGTCAAAGCTCTTTGTAATTTGGCACAGTGAAAACCCTGCAGGCTTCAAACCATTCAGTAGGTGAAGCACACACTGCCAGTGCCCTCTGGGAGCAACAAGAAGTCCCAGATGACCCAGCTCCTCTTCCAAGATGCCTGCCTGAGTTGCTATGTCAGCAAAATGCAGAAATACCGTTTGGAGACTAACATACCTTTCAAGATTTTGTTTATTGTTACTAATGTCCCCTAACACCCCCCCCTTTACGGGTGATCTTTATCCCAGTGTCAAAGTGGTGTCTCCTTCCAGACTCCACTTCTGATCCAACCAATGGATTAAAGAGCTATAGGTGCTGTTAAGATGTACTATGAGGAGGACCTTTGCCTGGACTATTCCTACCACTGAGGAAGACACTGTCAGACAGTGTCCCGTTCAAATACTCCCTTGCTCATTTTACTGGCAACTGTAGTTGCCAGGTTGAGGAAGGGAGGACTAAAACAAGGATCTGGAATAAGGGAAGAATTGCTATAAAAGCTTACGCATCCCTTGCTGCCTGACTCCTGGTCAAATACTTCGGCATTCAGGCCTCCCTGGTGGTGCAGCAGTTGAGCACAGACCTCTCCTGCCTCGCCTGCTGCTCCCCTCTGCAGTATGTTTCCGTCGATCTGCCTGTTCTGCTCCCCACTCTGTCTCTGGTGAACCCTCTTGCCGCCCTATGCCTCTGGTCTGTACCACAGCTTGTATACATAAATAAATAAATCTTAAAAAAAATACCTTGGCATTCCCTATGCCTACGGGTTACTAGTTGTGTTTCTGGCTTTAGTTGGACTCACATAATCCCCACACCTACACGAGGGAGGATGGGTTAGCTTTTAGTTTCTGGGTTTTTCCTGGAGCAATTGGGGAAGGCAAAGATATTCAGACTGCCCCCTGAGACTACTCTAGTGGAGGGACACTATCATTTCCTTGGGCAAACTCTACAAAATGAAGAGAGGCTTAGTAGACAAAGCCTGAAAATGTACCCAAGTGCTGTGAACAGAATTAAAAGTCTTGACGTGTTACTCGCTTATCATGTAGAAATCCGATGTAAAATACAAGAATGTTTAGGAACTCAGGCACACTTGCTCCCTCACTTGTTAGCTGACACTGACTGCGGAGATGTGTGCATTATGGCTTTCTTTTGTTTCTTCCCTATCATGTGAGTTAGGACACCTATAATGAAAACAAGACATTTAGTAGGACTTTGATGATTAACTGGGGCTGTGGCAGTTTTCTAATTACATAACAAACCAGCCCATACTTAGTAGATTAAAACAGCAACCATGAATTAGTATTTCACTAATGAAGCTGCAGTTTGGCCTGACATGTGGGTACAGCTCATCTCTGCTCCAGGTGGCATCAGCTAGTATTGATTGAAGCTGGGAGTGACTCAGTGGTTGATTTCTGGAATTATCTGAAGTTTCACTATCAGGCAGTGGGTGCTACCTATCAGCGGCGACCTCAGTAGGATTTTCAGCTAGTGCACTTACATCTGGGCTTTGTATATGGCTTCTTAGTTTCTTTGCAGCATGGTGCTAGGTTCCAGGAGTAAGTATCCCAGTAGCATTAGGTGGAGGTGAATGCCCTTTTATGACATAGCCCTGAAAGGCACACAACTATAGTCACTTCTACTATACTTCAGACTCACACTCAAGGAGAAGAATGGACTGCACCTCTGCAAGACTGTCAGCTTCACAATGAGGAAGGAGCATGTGGGGAGAGCTATGTTATTGCAGTCATTTTTGGAAAGTATAATCTGCCACACAAACCAAAGAATTGGTGACAGGCTTTTTGGATAAGGAACTTTGAAGTAAAAGGCAAAGGTAAAGTAGAAGGCAAATATTTTTTCTCCGCTTAAAAAGTCACCACCAGCAGCAGCAACACTACTTGTGTTTATTATTGTATAATGTGGCTATAGATGCAACATAGTTGGAGGAGAGAGGAAATCTGTCATTCTGGAGCTTATGAAATCTTTGGTAAGGACATGCCCTGATTTCCATGGTGGAGTATCACTACGTGCATTTAAAATCCCCCCAAATTCAGTTTGTTAGTGGTTGCTGTACTCATTCTAATCACACTCAAGACAATGGAGTGTGTGTGTGTTCACTAACACACTTGTAGTTCATTATCCATGACTGTATAAAAAATTGCCCAAAACATAATAGTTTAAAACAAAAATCATTTATTCCCAAAATTTTGAGTGGCAGAAATCTGGGAACAGTATAAGTGGGTGTTTCTGGCAGAGAGTCTCTCAGCAGTTGCAGTCAAAATGTTGGTGGGCACCAGTTCTCGAAGCTTGCCTGGGGCGGGAGGGGCTGTGCCTGAGGTGGTTTGCTCACAGGCTGTAGTAATAGGCCCGGGCTCTTGGTAGGAGGGCTCAGTGCCCCTCACATGCACCTTTCCAGGAGGCTTCTTGATTGCCCTGAGGACACAGCAGCTTCTCCCAGAGCAGGGGATCTGAGGGAAAGGCTGAAGCCACACTATCTTTTATGCCTCAGCCTTAGAAGTCATATGATACCACTTCTGCCACAGTCTAATTGCTAAAAATAAGTCACTAAATATATTCCTTTCTCAAAGGGCGGGAGATGAGTGTTCACTTTGTGAAGGAAAGAACAGCAAAGAATTTGTGGACATATTTTAAAATCATTACAACCTATATGAAGACAGACTGCAGACCTTTGAATCATGTCCAAATGCTAGAAAGATAGATTTTAATATTATGATGTAAATGGCTATAAAACACCAGTGATATAAATAAGGAATATACAGGCTGGTTTATGTAACACCCCAATGTAGATCAAAGGATTCAAGAGAGTAAGCATGCAAGAAACAGAATTTAGTGTAGTGTGTATTTAGGATGAGACAAAGAAGACATCTTAATTTAGTGGATCATGGAAACATGATTTGAAAGCTGTGCTGAAGCAGTTGGTTACTTATTTAGGGAGAAAATTTTAAGCCTTATAGCACACAACAGAATAATATCCAGATGATAAATAAGTCCCTGTGAAGTTTTAAGTGTCAAGCAACAAGAACAAAATAGGAGTGAATATTGTATGATTTCAGGATAAAATTTTGGGATTTACTGTGAAAATGGAAAATTGCAAAGCAAAAATTTGGAACCATAGTGATGACAAATGTATTTATCTATGTGTATATAAAGTAACAAACTTTCAAAATGTTTTCAACACAAAGTATTGACATAAAAATAAATCTTAAAATACTTTGTGTCTACAAAAATCCACAAAATTATGAGTGGCTGTAAAATATATAACTTTACATGACTATAAAGATTAGTTTTAATAAATAAATATAAACTAGAAAAATAGTTGCCATTGTGAAACCATCAAGTTGACAAGAAAGAAAGAAGGAAAGAAAGGGAAAAAGAAAAGTAATAAAGCACAAGAAAAGACAGGACAGAGTGCAGGTGGAAGGAATGAAGGAAGAAGTCAGGGTTAACTTTGAAATTATATAAACTTTTAGACTCTTAAGACCTATTAGTGGCTACCAGAAGGGAAGGAGGAAGAAGGGTGGGTAAATCGGGAGGAAGGGGACAATGATATGAAGGATAGAACTGGAAGGTTAGTGGTGAAATAATGTAGTGTGTACACATATTGATTCTCAGGAATGCACAGCTGAAACATACAATGTTACACTGCCCTGTTACTTCAATAAAATTAATTTAAAAGAAGTTATAAAGTGAATACTTTTGTAAATAGTTTGTAGAGTGCACATTAGTAGTCTTTCGGATTGCAATTTGGCAATGTGTATATATGGGCTTAAAATATTTTAACCCTAAGGAAGTAATCACAATTATACACAAACAGTTATATATAAGGAATTTTAATGTAATGACAGTTATAATTGTGAAAAATCGGTAATTATCTAAATGACAGTAAAGATAAGTGGACATGTTAGGACAATCATGTTTTAGAATGTTGCTTTGGTATAGCAGACATTTATGTCAGAGAATAAAGCAGGTTATAAAAGCTCTTCATAACATAAATCATGTATAAGGACCGAAACATCATTAGAGGTGGTTCTGTTGGTTAGGTTAGAAATAATTTTTGACTTTTTGGTTTGCTTTTATGTTTTCCATTTTTTTCCTAAAATACATGCGTACCATATTTATAAATTAGAGCTAGAGATAGGAATTGGGGCATGAGGAAGTAGTGATCTTATTCCCCAAATGTTTAGGCCACCTAACTCCTGAATTTGTTTCTTTCTGAAAGATCGCTTCCTGTCGTTGCCATGAGCCAGAAATCCCCGAATTTCCTAGTTCAGTAAATGTTTTTTCATTGCCTTACTTAGTGCGCCTTTCAGCTCCTTGTTTCTCATGCTGTAGATCAGGGGATTCAAGAGAGGGGTGACAAAGGTGTAGACCACAGACACCACACGACCCATTTTGGGGTTGTAGCTAGAACTGGGGCGTAAATAGATAAGGCTGCAGCAGCCATACTGGAGGAGAACCACAGTCAGGTGAGAAGAGCAGGTGGAGAATGCCTTGTGCCGCCCCTCTGCTGAGCGGATCTTCAAGATGGCGGATACTATGAAAATGTAGGATATGGAGATCAGGGAAAAGGGAATGGTCAGGATGATGACACTGACGATGAAGATCATGGCTTCAGGTGTCCGAGTATCTCCGCACGCCAATCTCAAGATAGGGAGCACATCGCAATAAAAATGAGTGATCCGATTGTGGCCACAAAATGGCAGGTGGAAAATCAGAACCGTTAGTTGTAAGGCTAGAATGAAACCAAGGACCAGCGCTCCCACAGCCAGGTGGGCACACAGCTGCCATCTCATGATGACGGTGTAACGCAAGGGGTCCCGGATAGCTACAAACCGATCATAGGCCATGATCCCCAAGAGGATGCAGTCGGCACTCCCCAGAAAGACAAAGAAGAACATCTGTGTGCCACAGCCAGTGAAAGAGATGGGGATTCTCCCCATGGTCAGGAGGTTCACCAATGCCAGAGGGGCAACAGTGGACAAGTAGAAGGTCTCCAGAACTGCCAGGTTGGCCAGAAAGAAATACATGGGTGTGTGGAGAGAACGCTCTGCCCAGACAGTGAGAAAGATTGTGGAATTACCAACAAGACTGCCAATATACATTAGCAGGAAAGCCACAAAAATAAACAGTTGTACCTCCACGATGGGTGAAAATGGCTGAAAGTGGAACTGGATCTCTAGGGTTTGGTTTTTATCCCCCATGAAAGTGGAACCTTGGATTTTCTAGGACAGAAAAACATGTTAAGGCAAGAAAATGCTGTGTCTTAGCACGAAGGAGGTGATACTGTTTAGTGACAGCTTTAATGACAATGAAGATGGGATTGATGCTGAGCCGGACCCTCTCTATTCTTGCTTGTGTTTGTCAACTCATTCTTCCTAAAGTGTTTACTGAGGTCCAACTCTGAAGTCTGTCGCTATGAATAAAAGCCAGGTTTATTTGCCGTGAGCACAGAACTTGGACTTCAATTCTGTTTTGCAAGAGCAAGCTGAACGAATAACCCTGAGCACTTAAACATATATGTTGCTTAGCAATCATCTACTGGCCATCAATAATGATGGCCACGACAATCATAGACACTGGGGTCTTACAGCCCCCACACAAAGCAGTGCTCAATTGTTCTCTGGCTTGTCATCAGAGAGAAGAGGTCAGCTGGTACCACTTCAGGAGCACTGAGCGTGTGATGCCATCCTGAATGCAGGGAAAGCTGAGTCTTCTGGTCACTGGCCTGTAACTCTATGCACAATGTTCCCATACACTCTCTCAATGCCTCCAACCAAGAGTCAAGAGAATACTACTGTTCTAAAAACAGCATCAGTATAGACTTCTAGCTTTGGGAAGTGTATAAAGTTCAGTTCTCCCCGTAACAATTAGATAATGCCAACATTTTTGTATATGGCAAAGTACCAGGAGAATATATTGAGTACCTTTCTAATACTTTCCTCTTACTTTCATAATTTCTTCTAAGTATGTTTTTATTTCTCATCATTGTATAATTCCTGCTGCACAAAGATCTTATTCCTTTCCCTCAAATGCCTAATACAGTAGCCGATAAATGTTTGTTGAATGAATAAATGAAAGTTTTTCACAACTTTGATAGGTCTTCATTTAGGTAGAGCACATAGTCCACTAAATGTGACTTAAGGCTTCCTGGATGGAAAACATCCTCTCGGAACACTAGTACAGCTTAATTCTGTTGTGTTAGAAAGCATGGTCACTGAATGTGTCCATTTTCCTAGCACTATTACTTTGATTCAAAATAATTCGGTGCTCAAATCTCAAGCTATTATCCTCTGTGAGTAAAATGTCCTCTCTCTCCATTTCCCTGCATCTCTGTACCAAGTAGATGAGGCTGATGTGCATTTTAGTCTTGGCACTGCTCTGCTCTGGGTCCCTCACTACAAGGGATTAACACTGAATGTGGGATGTTCTCTAGACTATTGGGAGAGATTAGTCTACAATGGACTCTTAGATTCAATAGGATTTGAAACAATCAAGGTCTTGTCTCAGTTGCTTTGTAGGTAATGTCCCACCTATAAACATCCCCTCCACCCAACAATCATCCCATTAGGAAGGCACCCCACTCTCATGTGTTTTGTTCATTACTGCTTGGGTCTGGGTCGGGCTCATCCTTTTGGGAAGGAAGGTTAGACATTTACCTGAGGGGCAGGGTTTGAAGGGCTTGGTAAAGATACTCCTATAAAATTAATTTTTCCCTGCTAAGTTGAAAATTTTTTCAATAAAATGAAAATATTAGCTACAATGGACAGTAATGGGCCGTAATGGAAGAGGCAAACATAATGCCTGCAATAGCACCTTACCTGATTTTATTTTCCAGAACCAATCAACTTTCCTTTCAGACCCTGGAAAGAGGGAACATTTTAGAGCACAGTACACATGGGAGGAATTGTTTAACCTGGGTATAAACCTTGGATGATGACTAGATGTCTTATAGCAACTCAGGAACAATTTATTATAGACCAATTCATGCTTTTTCTATGTACGTAAGAGTGAGTGTCTCACTTAGTTTTCTTGAGATGTTCGGCAGATAGGAAGATAGTTATTAATACCTTCATCTCGTGGCTGAGGCACGGAAAAGATAATTCACAGACTCTTCATCTTGCAGGGTTTAGTGGTGGAAGAGAGACTAGCATTTGGATCTCCTTTTACTTATCACTGATCACATGAATCTTGGCTTGATTCATGTCACTGACATTCCCAGGGACCTGAGGCCAAACCTGTGAATGGCTTTTCCCAGGTCAAGGCCGTATGTACATGCAAGAGTAACCTTAGTGAGACTAGAGGAAAAGATAAAGAGGAACTCTAGCTAATTCCCCAGTTGTACATAGCTTCTGTAGCGCTGGCACTACTCTAAAAACATTACTGACTCCAATGAAAATCACACGACTGAGATTTTTATTTAGCCATTGAAGAAATAAAATATAGTCAGATTGAAAGCTGTATTTACCGATGTCTGCTTCTCGAAAACGTAGTCATATTGATTGGTCCATAGAATTGGCGGGAGAGCCTTATAGGGTTATGGACTTGAATTCTGGCGTTGACAGTCTTATAGCTGAGAGAATCACCTGACTCTGCTATTTACCAGCTGTATGAGCCCGACAACTTCATCTCTATGAACTTCGGTTTATTCATCTCAAAATACAAATAATATTAGCATCTGTCCCGTATAGATGTTGTAAACATTAAATGAGGTAATGGCCATAATGAGGTAATGACCATAATGTGAACTGTGTAGTGTTTGGTGGTGTCATTGTAGACTGACTATACCATGATCGATGTTTTTAAAGACCATACTACATTGAATCTTGTCATAGAGAACACGAGTTCTTCTGACATCATAGTATGTAAAATCCCTGACAATCACTTTTCTAGCTTTCAGTTCTCTATGTACAATTACATGCTTTTTTGCAGCTAATTAACTCCGCAGGGTAAAGTGTATGTATGTTGGTGAGACATTGTTGTTACTCCAATTTGAACCACGGCTATCTAGCGCCATGAGGAAATCCAGTGATGATAAACATGTTCCTGATTCTGTAGAAGTTTTGAGTGTATCTTTGCTTCTGAATTTTAACAACTGTAGCTGGTGACTTAGGTTTTCTATATGCTATTTTCTCTCATTTCCTATTCTTTAAGAATGTGTGGTTTATGGCTTTTATACTTTGTACATACCTGTACACCCAATACCTGTCATACCAGACGCCAGGAGACAATGTAAGAATGAGTAAGTGGAGGATTTCTCGTTCTACAGAGAGGGGAATATACTGCATAATCTGGGAGAGTCTAAGGCTCTTGGAAGGAATATTTCAATGTAAGGTCTCATTATGATCCTCATAAGAAATGAAAAGCAGTAGGCACTTCTGTAGGGACAGTCTGCGTTTTGGAGGAACTACAGTAATTCCCGCTTGCTTTGTTAGGACCACGTGCCTTTGTGTTAAATAATGAGGTGTTAAGGAGTGGCTAGCTTACTTACCCACAAAATGATCTTTGCCATTCTTTTGATTAGATGCACAGACTTCCCGTTATTTTCATTTTGAAGTTATCAGATGTTTTGCTGCTCTGAACTAAACTAGAAATTATCCAGTGCATGGGAGAATGTTTTTGATGCCAGTTTTTTGTCTTCACATGGATTAAATTGTGAGAATAATGGCAGATCCATCAATCACTGATTATCTGGAAAAGGAGTAAAAACTTAGACAAAAATTTTGTGATGTAGCCAGTCTTCCAAATTTTTGCAGATGTTACAAAACCAAAGCAGAGACAGGATTTTGATTATGCTAAGGAGTTACCAGGATAATTTTTTATTAGTCAGAGCTCTGATGTTGTATCTCCTTTACAATATGATCTGTATCTTCATAGTTGGCCCTTGAACTGATAAGAAGCCTAACACCCTAAAATGGAGCTAAGAGAGATGGCAGAATTGATTGTGAACCTACCTTTCACCAAGAGGGTGAACCAGTCTTGTAATCCAAATGTTACTTCTAAAGCTTTCCCTGAATAGGCAAGTCTTTACAACTCTTAAAGCATCCTTTGGGACCAGTCCCTAGATCCCTGCCTGCAAGCTAGTGCCAGAGCCTGGCCTCCACCTTGTCCCTGCTGCTCCTTTTAGAAATCAGACTCAACCTCAAGAGCTTCTGACAAGTCAGAGCACCCCGGGGGCCTGCTTATGGCTGTTTTAGTTAAAGTGAGACATTCACCTTTCAGAGCCTGGTTGCTAGGTTCTTGGCAATCCACAAGTAAATTTATTTTTAATCATTTTTAAAATTAAGGTAACATTGGTTTACAACGTTGTTTTGTAGCTTTCAAAAAGGTAGACTTACTTTTCATTGTACTTTGCCTTGATGATGTCATTCCCTTTTGTTTGTAAATAGTTCTTATGGTGTCATTTTCTGTGATGGTATCATTAAGCCAGAAAGCAACAAGCAGGATGGTCAGTTCTAAGACCACTGGTGTCATTTTCATAAAGCAAAATTGTACCAAATAATATGGTATCCAGTGATCTAGATAAAGAATTGAGAGATTGAGTCAAACCCCTGAATATTTTGGTGCAAGCCCCTTGACATTTTGTGTGCTGAAGGCAAACTTTGGATTGACAACATCTCATTGCTACTCAGACATTCTGAAGTTTAAGCAGACACAATTTTAGAGTGTGCCTCTAAACTTAGACAAATTTATATCATTTTTGACACTACATCATTTCCCATCTGAAAAATTGGTTTGATGTCACCATTGTGCTAAGCCACTATTATTTTCAAGAGAGTTGAAATTTTCCTTTATTATTTATGTGCTTTTACAATCACATGATGGGATGTTATCTTTTAAGACCTTTTTTTAAATATATATTTTTATTGTTATTTATGTCTTTTACATTTTGTATTCCCCTTGGGTAGCCCACCACCAATTCACCCGTGATCCATCTCCAT
>PVIJ01012205.1:0-50902 GCA_004024925.1 Scalopus aquaticus | reverse complement strand
GGCTTGTTTCTTGTTTCTTGATGTGAGCTTGTAATGCTATATATTTTCCTCTTATTACTGCTTTTGCTGTGTCCCAGACGTTCTGGAAAGTTGTGTCCTCATTGTCATTCAGTTCTAGATATTTTTTAATTTCTTCTTTGATCTCTTCGTTGATCCATTGGTTTTCCAGTAATGTGGATTTCAGCCTCCATGAGGTACGAGAGATTCCCTTTTTCCTTTTTATGTTTTATTTCCAGTTTGACTCCTTTATGATCAGAGAAGAAGGCTGGTATGATTTTGATCTTAGTGTATCTGTTGAGGTTTGTTTTGTGGCCTAATATGTGATCGATCCTGGAGTATGTTCCGTGAGCACTTGAGAAAAATGTGTATTCAATTTTTCAGGGGTGAAGTCCACAAGCTTGGTTTTGAAGACAAAAGGCTGCTAAAAGGATTTCATGTGTGAGGTCTTCTCAAACCATCTGCCTTATGAGGTTTCTAAACTAAGGATTTAAATGCCTATACGAGCATTTACAAGAATGGACAGGGGGTCCATTCTTACGAGGGGACAGTGGGTCCCCTTTACAGTGAAGGGCATTCATTGAAGGGTCAGACTCATTTTTTCCCTCAGGTCAGAGACACAGGGCAGATTTAACAGTGTTCGAATAGAGACCACCTTGTGTCCATTTTGGGTTTTTGTTGTTGTTGATCATTAAATGGTGATAATGGAGGGAGAAGGAAGTAAAGGATAATGTAGGCACAAAAAAACGAAACTATTTTTTTGCTCACAGCTTGCTTAATTAACTCTTGTTGGGTTAGCCTGAGTCTAGTCTTCATCTGCATCCTAAACTGTTGTATTTAACCAGCTAGGGAGGCTTTCTCAGGATTCGTGAACTTCTATACAGAGTCTATGATGTGGTTTTAAATCCTTAGTATAGTCTGCCAGAAATGCATTACAGACTCATAATTCCACATTATCCAGTAAACTAAGCAAAATAATCCATAGAAATAGATATCAATTTGGTCAGTTATGGGCATGTAGATGAAACAAAATTGTGACTCATTTCTGTTGTAAAGTTTGCTATGATTTTTTTTTTGAGACATTTGTTCCCTCTGTTCTTAAGTACAGAATTCTGTACAAAAATATTTAGCTATGCATTTTTTTCTGAAAAACAAATGTATAAATAATAAATTATTTGTAAACATAGTGTTTAGGACTGCATTTGTGTGCTTCTATGTATGTTCAGAAGATACCCTGCAGCAAACAAATTATTCCTAAATTAACAGTAAAATACGTACAACATAACTAAACAAAATTTTGAAAATACTTTTTTATAAAAATGAGCAGGCAGAAGTAAAGAGTGTAAGTTTGTCCTGAACAAGCACACTTAATGTATTACTTTTTATAATTTTAATTAAATGCATGGAAAATTCATAAGTTACTGTGAAACTGTATCTTTTTTTTTTTTTAAAGATTTATTTATATACACAAGCTGGGGTACAGGATAGAGGCGTGGGGCAGCAACAGGGCTCACCAGATACAGAGTGGGGAGCAGAACAGGCAGATCAGAAACACGCTGCTGAGGGGAGCAGTGGGCGAGGCAGGAGAGGTCTGCCACACCATGTGGGACTCTCCCCGGCCAGGAGTCGAACTCGCATTGAGTGCCGCCGACAGCTCCACAGCGCAGAGCTCAACCACTGCGCCACCAGGGAGGCCCTGTGAAACTGTATCTTCTAAGAAAATATTCATATAACCCAAGTAATGAAACTCTTCCTTACACCCCACTCTCTCCCCTGTTTTTCAAGAGCATTTGTGATTCGTGACTTCTGTGAAATACTAGATGTTCTGAAATCTTGGCAATGTGTGTGAATTTGCACTATGTCTGTCCCAAATCACCCCAACAAGGAAGAGTCAACTTTAGTTCTTTTTTTAAGATTTATTTATGCATACAAGAACTGGGGTGTAGGCCAGAGGTGGGGGGCATTCACCAGAGACAGTGGGGAGCAGAACAAGCGAATCTACTGAAATACACTGCTGAGGGGAGCAGTGAGTGAGGCAGGAGAGGTCTGTTATGCCATATGGGAAGTTCCCTGGCTGAGGATCAAACTCTTGCCGCAGTGGCTGCAGGTAACTTCATAGTGCTGACACTTAACCTGTTGCACCAGGGAGGCCCCAACTATAGTTCTTAAACTCTGTGGTGATCACTAAATCTTTAAATCATGTTGAAGCTTGTTTGAGTTAAGGGTTTTTTGGTTATCAAAAACAGAAAAATTTCCTCTCAGGAAGGGTCTGTAGAGAGAATACTGGGGCGTCCACAGGATGGACACACAGTCCAGGCCTCAGGAGGGACAAGGAGCAGGAGAGGTTCCAGCTGGGAACTCCTGTCCGGAGTCACTCTTCTGGTCACTGCTGCTAGAGTGAGCCAACATCAGTTGCTTTCTGTCCCCACTTCCAGTTCCTGGGAGAGAGTATTTGATTGACCTAGCTCAGGTCCCGTGGACTCTTCTGGTTGAGAACGTGCACCTGAGCTTTGCAGCCCTTTACAAAGACACATGGAAGGGAGAGATTAGTTCCTCAAAGGAAGGGAGGACGGGCAGACAAAAACAACAGGCGTCAACTTCATCCTCTACCCCCTTAGCTATCTGAAACAGGCATACCTTGGCACCCCAGCTCCTGGGGAGTATGAGGACGAGGATGATGAGAGGCTGCGAGTTTGGGTCGATGGGGACTACCCAAAGCACTTGTCCAACCTAAGTGTTTTCCCCATGTGGAGTCTCTGTCCAAGCACTGGAGCATCTGGTTACCAAAGAGGGAGCTAAAAATGTGCCAGCAGCCCAAAGCAGTAGCAACCACAGCCCACATCTGGATGCCTAGCACACCCTCCCTTACAATTACACTTTCTTTCATCATTAAAAATAATACTTGTATGATATATGTGTTCTTGACCCCTTCCCAAAGGCCACCAAAGTCCTGACTTAGAATTGCAGGCACTTTGCAGCATCCAGGATCACTATGTGATGTGAATTCCTCTCATTCAGGTCAAGATGTGGCTGAGACATCAAACCACCCTCCAGCTCACTTTTACAGTATCAGAGGAGAACTGGACTGCTGAGAGGCCAATCGCACTCGGAATAGCGGATCACTTCTAATAGCACACAGGAGCCATCACCTCCTGTGATCACGGACGGGGCGTCACAAATTGGCAGTGGGATGACTTCCTCAGTATCTGTGTGTGTGGAGGAGATCTGTGTACCTTGTTGCAAAGCCACTCCATTTTTAAATGCCCTGTACTCTTGTTGAAGGTCTGTTTGCCTTCAGATGTATTTTCTAGTCTTTCGTCTCTTCTGCTCGGTGCTGGAACTGATTCTAAGCTTCCTTGTTCTCTTAATTCTTTGTTGGGTCCTGCCAAGAGGAGAAGTGTTAGGAGACTGGATGGAAGCAGGAGGGCCAAAGGTAGGTCTTTCCTGTACCCTCCTTCCCTTCCTACTCTTTCTTTATGGTCTCAATTTTTTGGTGAGAGCTACAGCCATAGCTACAGCTGGAAGTCAAATTGTAACCCTGAGAGAAATCAGGATAAGAATAAACCCAGCACATACAATGGGTGCATGTCCAGCATACCACCAAGAGAGCCTTGGTCAGTCTGTGACTGAAACTGAAATAGAAAGGCTTTTGGACTTTTCCTATGTCTGTCAATGAATTACTTTCATTTTATAATCCAGTTGTATTTATTGTTTGTAATAAGAGGCATCTAAACTGAATCACAAGGACCTTCCAGTCATATATAATAGAATTTGTACAGCGCCATCCCATATTCACTCAACAAGCTCCACATTTTAGGATCTGCATAATAAATCTCTTAATCTTTCTGTATCAGGACACCAAGACATCCACTGACTCCTTCACGTTGCCTGAAACTCTTTGTCTCCTGTACTCGATAGCAGAGATTTCCTATCTCTGACCCTCCCAACACCACTCTTTCCTCTCATCTCTGATTTTACCAATTCCCATCTTTTCAGGAACCCCACTCCATTTTTGTGCATTGTTCCCCTGTAAGTACAACTACCTCTACTCAATAGGATTCCCCTCTTTAAATATTTTTAAATGTACTGCTAGTCCCCCCCATCTTCTAAAAAGAGGAAGTCACCTCTTTTTAAAGGCTAGAAGACAATTCTACAAGTAAATCACAATTTAAAAAAGGTTAGGAACAGCTATACTTAAACTAGGTAAAACAGATTTCCAATTAAAAAGAGGTAATAAGAAGAGATAGAGACAAACATTAGGTTATGATTCAGGGCTTAATACAAGAAGAAGAAATAAATCTCCTTGTTGTACCAATGATGGAGTAACAAGATACACGTGACAATTATTAGTAGAACTAAAGAGAGCTATTTTGCGATACAATGACACTAGGGGTTTTTAATATTCCACTTACAACTATCAACAGATCAAAAGACAGAGGATAAGGAAACAATAGCCTTAAATGAGAATCCAGACCAAAGACTTCTACAGAACACTCCACCCCAAAATCGGCACCATATACATTTTTTCCAAGTGCACATGGAACATTTTTAAGAACAGCTCATGTGTTGGGACACAAGTTACTTGTCAATAAAACTACAAAGACTGAAATCACACCAGGGACATTTTCTGGCCATAAAGTCATAAAGCTAGAAATGAACTATTACAAAACCAAACCAAAGGGAAAGCCATAAATACATGGAGGTGAAATAATATGCTACTTAATAGTAATTTGGTTAAAGAGGAATTGTAACAGAATTCAAAAAATAACTTGAGACTAATGAAAGCTAGGACACAAACTTAGAATCTATAGGATATAGCAAAAGTAGTCCCAAGAGTGAAGATAACTGTCATACAGGCCCATGGTAAGCAAGAAAATCCCAAATAAACAGCTTAATATTACATCTAAAGCAACTTGAAAAAGAGGGACAAACAAGACCTAAATTCAGTAGGAGGAAGGAAACAATAAAAATAAAAGTGGAAATAAGTGAATTAGAAATAAAAAGATCATGCAAACAGTGAATGGTACTAAAAATTGCATTCATACTGATGTAAAATAATGGTACTTCATTAAAAAAAAAGAAATGGCAATGACATGACATCGTAGAGATGTTAGCTAAAGGTATAGTGACAATCATTTTGCAATAGATTAGCACTTCAAACCAATAAATAGCATAATTTAAACTTACACAATGTTTTATTCAATTTTATCTTGATAAAGCTGGAAAAATAAAGGCGTATAAGTTGGTTTAAAAAAGAAATTAAGCATTCACCTTTGAGAACATAAACATAATTGATAGAATTCTTGCTAGGCTAACCTAAAAAAGAGGAGAGAAAACATTAATAAATAGAATCAGAAATATAATAAAAGAGGGAAAATTATAACAGATAGCACAGGAATACAAAGGATCATAAGAGATTACTATGAACAATGATATATCAACAAATTTAGTAACCCTGAAGAGACAGACAAATTTCTAGAACAATATAGTTTATCAAGACTAAACCAAGAAGAAACAGAAGAGTTGAATAAGCTAATCACAATCATGGAAATTGAAACAGCAATCAAAAACCTGCCCCAAAACAAAACTCCAGGATCAGATGACTTTACAAGGAAATTCTATCAAATCTTTAAAGAAGAAATTATGCCCATCTTGCTCAAATTATTTTTAAAAATCCAAGAAGGAATGCTCCCTAAACCATTTTACGGTGCCAACACCCTCTAATACTGAAACCAGATAGAGAGTGCAAGAGAAAACTACAGACCAATCTCCCTGACAAATGCAGATGCAAAAATCTTCAACAAAATACTAGTGAATTGAATTTAATAATGTAAGTGGGGTTTATCTCAGGGGAGCAAGGATGGCTTAATATATATACATAAATCAATCAATGTAATACATTTTATCAGCAAAAGTAAAGATATAAATCATATATAGTATCAATAAATGTAGACAAAGCATTTGATAAGATTCAGCATCCATTTATGATAAATACTCTAAGCAAGATGGATACAGAAAGAACGTACTTCAACATAACAACATCTGTATGTCACAAACCTACAGTCAATATAACTCACTGCTGAGAAACTGAAAGCCTTCTCTTTAAGATCAGGAGCAAGGCAAGGATGTCCACTATCACTGCTGCTGTTTAAATTAGTATTAGAGGCTTTAGTTAGAGCAATCAGAAAATAGCAGGAAATGAAAGGAATTGAATTTGAAAAGGAAGAAGTGAAACTATAATAGTTCATAGGCAATATACTATATGTGTAGAAAACCCTGAAAAAACACCAAAAAACTACTGGAAACAGTAAGTAGATACAACAAATTGGCAGGTTACCCTTTAATTTGTTAAATCACAAACCACTCGGATATTGGAGCCACAGGTTCATTTTTATTTAAGTTAAGGTTGTGGTTTAAGACCAAATGTCTGATATTAATCCTTCGATTGCTAGTTTCTCTATTACTGAAGGATTGTGCTTATTCCTGTGAAATCTAAAGCAGTTTTACTCAACCTGTAGCTCTGGCTCCAGCTCATTGGACAACTTCTTCGTGCCATTTTCTTATTAACTGAAGGGTAAAGATCTGTATTCCAGTGTTGCAAAAAATGCTAGCAAATTCCATGCAGCCAAAATCTGATAATTCCATAAATAAAGCTTGCTTTTGCTATTAAGGTTTGTAGTTAAGACAAAACTTTTAAAAACACTAACTTTGCTCTTAAGTGTATTTAGGCCTTCTTTTCTGAATAGTATTCATCAATTATTGCAAACTTCAGAGCCACATGGGTACCACACAGGCACTCAAGATAAGAGCAAATGCTTTCTGCTTGTCATTACACTTGGCATTTTTATGTATCCAAAAAGATTCATATACTCAGCACATACTTTTTGAGCAGTCACTGGAGGCATAGAGTCCTCATTCTATCCCCATGCAAATTAAATCACAAAACATGTCTATAGTCCTTTCCATTCCAAATCTTCTTAATACATGCTTGTGGGAGTGCACACTGGTATCTCCTTTTCCAGAATGCCACTTGCTGTGACATAGCCAAATCCATAAAAATGTCCCACTCAGAGGGTACTGCATCTGCTAATAACCAGATTGTTTTGGGGTCAATATAACTACAATTCAAAAACTGGTGGTTTTAAGAAACACAATAGTATTTCTTTTTTTTTTTAAAGATTTATTTATTTATGCACACAAGCTGGGGTACAGGCCAGAGGCGGTGGGCGGTGAGAGGGTTCACCAGAGACAGAGTGGGGAGCAGAACAGGCAGATCGACTGAAAAACACTGCTGAGGAGAGCAACAGGCAAGGCAGGAGAGGTCTGCCGACGCCTGTGGGAATCTCCCGGCCGGGCATTGAAGCCGCGTTGCTGCTGCAGACAGCTCCACAGTGCAGCGCTTAATCGCTGCACCATCAGGGAGGCCCCACGAAAGTATTTCTAGTAGCAAACAGGAAACATTCTGAAAGTCCAAATAAGGAAGCTGACTATATATGTCTATGTGATCTGGTCTATCTATACTATCAAAGCCCGTGTAGCTGTTACAATTGACGTTATAAAAATATCTTTATGAGCCTGTGGGTCATGTCCCGTGGTGACACAGAGATGTGAGAAGAATAACTGCCCACTGCAGGGAGTGTGTGGCAAACCTTCTACAGCTGTCAACTACTTCCAGGTTGGCCTCAGCCGACCCTAAGCAATGGTAGAACAACAAGAGGGAGGGGTCTTGGCTTCCCTTGCTACCCTCAGACTTGAGTTACTAATACCTTGGAGAAATTAATTTCCATCTTCTTAAAGCCACTCTATTTTGAAGTGTATTTGATACAACAGTGTTGCCCTTTTTCATTATTTATACAGCTGTGTACATTACAATTGGAAGTGCTCACATATGAATTCATATTTCTATTGAAAACCCTGAAGAACTAGAAACTTATAGAATAATCTTCCAGGGGCAAGCAGTGATTAGGCCCCTCAGTAAGCCCCATGTGATGGGCAGCTCACCATGGGGGGGATGGATGGAGGGGTATGGACCCCATCACTTCAATCTTTCATAATACCCGTTAGCTACTAAGGAATTCCCATCCCAGAATTAAATATACTTTTTCCGATCCATTCTCCTGATCCAAAAACATTATTTGCTCCCCCCATTGCCAACTAAATTTTGCAAGACCTCAGCCACTGCATTCTCAACACACCCACCCCATGAGTCACCCCTTCACTCCTGCCCTCTCTGGGTACCACTTCCTCACCTTGTCTCTACTGGTCCTCCTGACTGAAAAAAACCAGCCTTGCTAGTCCTGTTGGCTTAATGACAGTCCATTGTAGAACTCGTCAGCACCCAGGGCCTGTGACATTCTCTAAGCTGCTACGACACAATTTGATTGCGCTTCTCAAAGGATCATAGAATTTCAGAGTTAGAAGGAACCAAAAGGAAAGGAGATCAAGAGATGTAGAGACTGTTTGAAATGACAAAATTAGTTAATGGTCAATTTCTAGAGGGAAAAACCTACACTTCCCAACATCTTGCCTGTTTCCTCCACTTCACTCATTAACTTCTCTTAGTCTGAGTTTCATAAACACTTTATCACAACACATAATAAGAAACCAATTTTATGTTATAACCCCGTACATGGACACAAACACACATTCACAAAACGTCAGGTATATTTTGATATTTTTTCTTGGATCTTATTAATGTTGCCCTTAACCCCTGAATTATTTTCATGATCCATTACTGTTACAACCTACTATTTGAAAAAAGCATTTCCATGATTCTTCTTTGTCTGGCTGGGTGAGAATTTCTGCTTGTCTCAAATACCAGTTCAGTCACTTAAGCTCTGGGGCCTTGAAGCAAATTACTTAACCTCTTCAAGTTTCAGTACTCCACCTGTAATATGGGATAATGAAGATAACTAGGCTGTTGTATTGATTCAACATAACATATATGAGGGTTTAACACAGTGCCTCGTACTTAATGAACGGTCAATAACTTGTGACTTTGTTGTCAGTTTTTCTTGATGCTTTTATATCACATTCCTCAGTTGCATGGCAACTTCTCTAGGATGCCATGGTCCCCAGAAAACTGCTGTGCACCTGTGTCTTGGTCCATGCAACAGGAACAGAGTCCTGTCACCTCATGGTTCCTGCCTTGGGGACCCAACCAAGTAATCAGCTTGTAGATTCCAAATGGGGAATTGGGGATAAGGGAGTGTGGGAGGGAGGAAGGAAACAGCAGGCAGTTTTTCCTCCTCTGAAATCTGTGGGACTGAGTGAGTCAGTGCTACTAAGAGTGTCCAAGGTGATCAGAACAAAATTTTTCCTGTGGGGTCTCTCTGGTGCAGCAGGAAACTTGGGTTAGAACAGTGGAACTCAATCTGGGCCATTTTGGAAGGCAGCTTTTAAAAAGCATATATGTACACATGCACACACATGTACATACACATGCACACTGGTAACAGTAAAGTGTCGGGGCCTCCCTGGTGGCGCAACAGGTTAAGCGCAGCACTATGAAGCTATCCAGAGCCACTGCAGCACGAGTTCCATCCCCGGTCAGGGAGCTTCACATGGCGCAGCAGACCTGTCCTGCCTCGCCCGCTGTTCCCCTCAGCAGTGTGTTTCCATCGCTCTACCTGTTCTGCTTCCCACTCTGTCTCTGGTGAATCCTCTCACCACTCCACACCTCTGGCCTACACCCCAGCTTGTATGCATAAATAAATAAATCTTTAAAAAAAAAGTAAAGTGGGGTGCCATTCCACACACGAGGAAGCTAATGTCCACGGCTAATGTCCAGGCTAACAGCTATATATTAACCCAGGTCTGGATCTGGAACAGTTCTCTCACCAGTGTGACTCTCTGTATCACTGCCAGATGTGTACTTCTGAAACATGCCCTCGGATGCCCACTCTGCCTCCTTGCTAGAGAGTCAGTTTATGTATTGGCTTTGGAACGCCATGGACACTTAACCTTCTGTTCCTATGTTTTATAGGAACCAAGGTTATTTATTGTTTGTTTGTTTGTTCATTTGTTTGCTTGCTTGTTTGCTTTTCTGTTTCTTCAGTTTCTAGGGAAAATAACATTGACCATGTGTGATGCTGGAATTACCATCACTCTACTGGCCTCTCCAGACAGCCCCAAACAATCCACAGTGGGAAGGTCTCTCTCAGTGGTGTTTTCTGAAGGCACTGTGTGGGTCTGCTAAGACTTAAGCAACCTGTTTGACCACCAATTGTTATCTACAGTTCTGTATTCCTATACCAGGTCAGAACTGTCCTATTAATTAGTCTTGGCAAAACCTTACAAGATATTTCAATCAAACAAGTAATAAAAGATTTATCACCGACATACCAGATGAATTAAGCAAGCACAAAGAATTAAACCAGTAAACTTAAATGAAATAAAATAAATCTATATTATGTAATAAAAGAGTGACTATTGAATATGATTTCATAGAAGTGAAGAAAACTGAGAGAATTTAAGGGGAAATCTATTAACATCAATTAAATGAAAGTTTCAGTCCTTTAGGATGAGATGCTTGGAAAAAATTTTTAAGAATTTTTACATAGAGTTTTCTTTATTCATTCTTTTTTTTATGCATACAAGAACTGGGGTATAGCCCAGACATTCCAGGGATGGGGTGGCGTGAGAGGATTCACCAGAGACAGAGTGGGGAGTAGAACAGGCAGACTGACTGAAATACACAGCTGAGGGGAAGCAGTGGGTGAGACAGGAGAGGTCTGCTGCACCATGTGGGTCAGCTCCCTGGCTGGGGATGGGACTCAGACCACAGTGGTTAGGACAGATAGATAGCGCTGAGACTTTAATCCCTGTGCCACCAGGGAGGCACCTGCTTGAAAAAATTTTTGATGAGCAAAGTTTTTTTTTTTTCTGTTTTCTTCTTTTCTTTTTTTTAAGATTACATTTTCTTCTATGTGGCTTAAATCAAAGTTGACTATACATTGACCAACACCTACCTAGCAACATTACTGTAATACTGCTGTTTATAGGCTTCCAATGATTACAATTAACCTAAAGACAGGCTGGAAGCGTTATAATTACATGTACAGAATAGATAGTAAACTGTGACAGTCTCACTATAAAAACCATAAATTGGGAAGTGGAGAAGAGGTCGAAGAAGAGATGGAAGGAGGAATAAGTGGGTAATCTAAGTGGAGTCTCTGGGCTGATGGAGACAACTGAGACAGGGCTACAGGGGTGCCTATAGGAAGGCTAAAGGCCTTCCAAGGACAGTGCCCAGTCTTCACCCACATGGACAATTGCAAGACCACTCCGGAGCAGGGAACAACAATAATGGAGTTTACTGAACAAACAGGGGAAACAGAGTTATAAGGGCCACAAATAATGGGCTATCTCAACCTAAGTAGTGTCTTAGATAGTGTTCAGAAGTCCCAGTAAAAAAAGTCACTCATCCAAGAAGGCACCATCTGAAAACAAGGGCCTGGAACACGTGGAAGCTGGAGGCGGCAGGCCAGGGCCCAACTCACAGCGGCGGCCAAAGGTGCTGACAGGTGGGGCTGCTGAGATGATGCCCCAGCAGCCTGCAGTAACAGTCTGAATGTCAAGGTGGGCAATACCAGATGCTGGACAAAACAGCAATGGAGGCAGCAACATCAAGTAGTCCCAAACAATCAGCTACAGCGCTCTGAGACTCTAGGCCTGGGCCTTTTTTTCTCATTCCAGGTAAAGGCAGTGACAAGACAGGAGGCAGGTGCGGCTTCCCAGTCACTATAAAGCTTTTGGCTTCTGCCTACTTTGGAGGTCAGCTCCTGGAAGTTTCTTTCTTCTTTTTGGAAGCCAGGACAAAGTAAAGAAGTCTGGGAGTCCGGGAAGATCCCAAGCTGACTCCTGGGCTGCCTTATATTACGCTGGTCAACATTGAGATCGTTCCTGATTTTTAAAAGCCCGAATCTGTAGTATCATGGTGTGCTGAACATGAATATAACCCTGAAAAATTTTTATTAGCTCTTGTTTTGAAGATATTTCATATAATTCAGTTTATATGCTTCACCATATAAATTTATCCAGTAGGACGGCAGCAACATCCTAAATCAGCCTAGAATGATGTAATATTGCATCACATTGCATAATACCATCATGCACACATCATCCAGAGTTGATTGCATCATGTTCTGATGCAATGCAATACTATTGCCAGGCGGCTGCTGAAGTAAGCTGACATCAGTAGTGCACTATAGAAAGCCCTGTCAGAAAGGTTGAGCACTGGAAATATTTCAGACTGTGTGTGAGACAGTTGAAGCTACTGTTCCATAGAACTGTTATTATTTTATCCATTTAGGCACAATACAGAACAGTAATGCCTCGAAAGTGCGTTAATAGTGTGGGCAATTTCTGCTCTATTTGTGGGGAAGTGACATTTGCTAACCAGAAGAAAAGTACCACTTCTCAAGTGAGGGCTTATCATCTTTACTTCAGATGCAAGGTTGGTGACCAAGACAAGCCTTGGGCCCCACATATATGCTTTGCTGCATGTACAACACAGCTTTCACAGTGATTCAATGGCAAAAGACCATCAATGCCGTTTGCAGTCCCCATGGTGTGGAGAGAGCCAAGCAACAACATAAAAGATTGTTACTTCTGCTTGTTTCCTCCTCTTTCCAGTGGAATAACGAAGCCAAAGAAGTCGAGAATAGTCTATTCAAACATTACATCTGCATTGAGACCAATTCCACATGGTGAGGGACTTCCTATTCCAGAACCTCCAGCAGAATATTCTCTTGATTCATCTGATGAGGACAAGGGTGAGTTGACCTGTTCTCCTGTTCCATTAGCATGCAGTGATCCAGATTTCCACAGTGGTGCCATCATCAACCCCACACAGACTAACACAGGAAGGACTAAATGACCTGGTTCGTGAATTGGACGTAATCCAAGAACAAGGCAGAATTGCTAGGATCAAGACTCCAACAATGGAATCTTCTAGAAGAAGATGTCACAATTACTTTCTATTGAAAGTACCACCAGCAGTTGCACCCTTTCTTCAGAAAGGAAAGTACTGTGGTATTCTGTTCTGATATTGAGGGCCTCATGAATGCCCTAGAAATGACTCATGACCCACAAGAATGGAGACTATTTCTAGACTCTTCGAAATTGAGTCTTAAGGCTGTGCTTTTGCACAATGGAAACCTTCTTCCATCTATTCCAGTAGTGCATGCTGTCCACATGAAAGACACATACACTAACTTAAAGCAGCTACTGAATTCCATTGAGTATAACAAGTACAGCTGGCACGTCTGTGGTGATTTGAAGCTAGTTGCCCTTTTAATGGGACTGCAGCAGGCTTATACAAAAGACATGTGTTTCTTACGTGAGTGGGATAGCCGAGCAAGTGAATTGCACTACTCCAAACGAATGGATTCGCAGACAAAATGCAGCAGTTGGTGAGAAGAATATCCAGCACCCAGCTCTGGTTGAGGCTCACAAATTCCTGCTACCACCATCAAACTAGGTTTGATGAAGAATTTCGTGAAAGCCATGGACCAAACCTCACCAGCTTTCCGATACCTGCATGAAAAATGTCCTCGACTCAGTGAAACAAAGATTAAAGAGGGAGTTTTTGTGGGCCTTCAGATTCGAGAGCTCTTCCATAGATGACTGGTTCAACAACTTGCTGCAGGGTGATGCGAAACAAGCATGGGATGCTTTTCGCTTAGTATCTACAAACTTTCTTGGGAGTGTTAGGGCAGAAAACTACAAGGAACTAGTAGACGACATGCTGATGCAGTATCAGAAACTTGGCTGCAATATGTCTCTAAAGATCCACTTCCTTCATTCCCATCTGGATTTCTTCCCTGAAAACTGTGGTATGAATAGTGATGAACATGGAGAACATTTTTATCAAGATATCGCATCAATAGAACAAAGATACCAGGGAAAATGGCCCACTACAATGCTGGCTGACTACTGCTGGGCACTCCCCAGAGCTGTTCCTGAACAGCTGTACAAGAGACAAGAGAAAAAATCTAAGAAGTAGTTTGTGACTTGATTTTTTACAGGTATTAACTGTAGGTTTATTACTATTGGCACACATTTCGTGATATAAATATCAATTTACTGCAGATTACAAAAAAAAAACTAGAGCCAAAATTAGAATTTGACTGTCATATTCGTGTTGAGCACACACAAAGTGATAGTAATTTTATTTTAGTAACAAGATTTCTGTAAAAATTTGTTGACAGTGATATCAGTGAGGCCCCACCCTAGATGATACCTCCCCACTGTACCATTAAACCTGGCTGGCGCCTGGGACTGCCCACAGGCAGCAACTTTTGGCGTGGGCAGGTAAACCCACCAAGTTTTTCTAATGGTTCATGCTGCTTAGGCATCAGTTGGAAAAATGCCAGTCTTGCCCTGCAGTCTACACGGCAGGGCCCCAGTTACAAAGCCATTTGGAAAATTGGATAAAATTATAAGCAACATGCAGCCGCTGTGCAGAGTGGAAAGGGGGCAGTGATATGAGGGAGCCAAAATCTTCTCTCTTGAAGAGAGAAGTTACAAGATTCCATTTAAAGTCGATAAATCAAGAAATAGAGAACAAGCATATTACATAACGTTACAACAATAAGTGCTGGAGGAATTCATGACAGAAACTATTAGGAATAGTTGCCTCTGAGCATAGGCTCTGATAATTGAAGGAGATTTTTACTTTTATTTTTCACTCGGCTAACTGGTTGAAATTTACTCTTTTACCACAGGCAAATGTTTCCTATGGAATCTTTAAAATAAGAGAATGAATTTTCACAGAAACAGCATTGCCTTTGTCAAATGCAGTTAATAGGAACATACTGAAATAAATCACAAAACCCACTTATCTTTAAAGACTTTTGTTTAGCTTGAGGTGAAAGATCAAGCTGAAGTCTTAGAATTTTTTTCTCTTCTTGAGCAGCTACATGAGAATTCTAAAAAGATACATCACATAAATGCACTACTTTTGGATTAATTTATAAGCATGGAATCCAAAATTTATGCTGTTGTCCCCAAGCCTGTCATGCCAATATTAAGGAAAACATACACAATTTTTATTGTCTTTCTTTCTGAACAATCAGCACTTCAGGATCTCAATGATGATGAGGAAGTGATGGTCGTGCTGATGATATATCCATAATAGTTCTCCTTATTGGGTTGAGAGAGAGAGTTGGAGAGCAAGAAGAAGTCGTAAAGAAATTCCAAACCCCTGTGGCTTCTAGAATGTTAACATAGAATAGAATAACATAGAAGCCTCCTTTCCATGTTTCTTTTGATGAATTAATTACATCAATTATGTATGTTGCCCTAAACCTGGAATCTTTGTAGACCAGAAATATAAAGATAGTCTTGTTATCACAAGCAAGATTCTTCCTTTCCCTGGTGTCAGCCAGTTTGACAGTCTTTAAAGTCTCAAGTCTGGGACATAACTTGGCCCCCAAAGAGAAAACATATCCATGGCTCCCTACCCCAGATGTATGGCATCGCTGTACCCCGCAGCAGGGCAGAAAGCCGTGTGTCTCACATCATCTGTCTGAGAATTTTAAATATCTCACCAATTCCCTTGATGGTATTTCTGCATGTGGAGAGAGAACCATTCCAATGTTAGAGCTGTTATTAGAAAAATATGGGTTTTTTTGTTTTGTTTTAGTTGAGAGTGAAGGAAAACATCTGAGTGTCTTTCTTTCCTGCACAATTATTGCAAAACATAGTGGTCCCAGTGGTGGTTCCAGAGTCTCAGGTTCTATTGTCTAAAACCCAAGTGGAATGGGGAGAAGAGCTAAGAAGGCAAGTACATCACAAAATGTTCATCTTCAGTTGGCCTCCAGAAAATGCAAATCAAAACCACAGTGAGATGCCATCTCATGCCTGTGTTATGGGCACATATCAAAAAGACCAAAAACAAATGCTGGAGAGGATGTGAAGAAAAACGAAGAACACTCTTACACTATTGGTGGGAATGCAGACTGTCCAGTCCCTATGGAAAGCACTGTGGAGATTCCTCAAAAGACTAAAAACGGACCTGCCATATGATCCAGCAATCCCACTGCCAGGCATCTACCTGAAGAACAGGAATACACTAATTCAAAGGGAAACCTGCACTCCCTTGCTTGTTGCAGCACTCTTTGCAATAGTCAAACTATGGAAACAATGTAAGTGCCAAAATACAAATGAGTGGATCAAGATGTGGTACATATACACACTATGGAATATTCTCAGAGATCAAAAAAGAGAAACTTATGCTATTCATTGCAATATTTATGGAGCTGAAAGGGATTTTATGCTAAGCAAAATAAATCATAGGACGAAAGATAGAAGTACCAGATGGTTTCACTTATATGTGGAATATAGAGAGACCAGAGAAATGGTCAGATAAAGCCAAACTCCAAAACTACACCTTGAAAAGCAGGCTATAGAATGAAGACATTCAGAGGAAGAGAGGAAGGGGGAGGGGAAGCACAAATTGGAGAGGGAGCAGAATGGACAATGGTGGCGCGCTATGGGTGCTTTGGAGTTGGAGCCTGTTCACCAAGGAGAGCCGGAGTCTTTTGCTTATACTGGTTACTCTGCACATGGAGTTTCAGGAGGTTAGAAGCTCTGCAAACAGAACTTCTTCCCAAAATTGGCTCCTGGTCTCTGAGGACATAATGGCTTGTGGGCATGTTCCCTACTAACTAGAAAAACTTGTCCTCAGCAGTAACTTATTAATTTATATAAGCATAAATGTGCTATTTTCTTGTCCCTTTTTTCTTACCTTTAATAAAAGCATGGGCTGGGAGAGTGAAAGGCAGGGCTGCTCTTGATGGTGCGCTCACCAGCCTCCCCGTTGCAAATTCATTTAGCTCCAAGACTTTGTAAGAGCAGAGAACTTCATTGGCTGTCTGGCTGTCCGCGGCACTTTGGTGGCAGGAGCACTGTGGAAAGGGCATCAGAAGGGTGGGGTCCTAAACTTTCAAAATACAAACAACAATGTAAGCCAACATTACCTAAAGAAACCCCTTAAATTTAGAAATGGACACTAAAAATCAAACCATTGTCTCCTCCCTTTAGCTATGCTTCATTCCAAAGCAATGCCTTTATCTCCCACCTATCCGCCCCCATACTTTTAAGTGCCTTTTGGCACTTAATTTTTGCCAGAAGGAATTTAGAAATCAGGAAGGTTGTTACGGTGATGTCCCACCTTCTTCCCCATGATTCACACTGCCAGGGACTACACCCCTCTGCAACATCAATCTGACACTCATCCAGAGGAGTCCATCTGACCACTCTGGGTCTGTGTCAGCCTTTACTGTGACTTTGACCAAGAGAAGGCAGTGGAAGGAAAATTCTATGGCTTCAGTGTCTGGGCCTCAAGAAATTTTTCAGTTTTTATAGTCATCCAAAGACCCTAGGGCCAGCGTGGCATGAAGATGCCCAGGATGAAAACTCACGCAGAGAAAGAGACCAGAGACCCAGATGTCCTGGCTCTGCTCAGCCTGCTACCCATGCCAGCAGAGTCGCTCCTTTATGCACAAGGACAAAACCAGCAAGGAGGGCCTCCCTGGTGGCGCAGGGGTTAAAGTCTCAGCGCTATCAAGCTCTCACCAGCCACTGCAGCAGGAGTTCAGATTCCTCCCCCCCTCCATGGAGCTGACTTACATGGTACAGTAGACCTCTCCTGTCTCCCCAGCTGCTCCCCTCAGCAGTGTATTTCAGTAGATCTGCCTGTTCTGCTTCCCACTCTGTCTCTGGTGAATTCTTTCACCCCCCCCAGCACATCTGGCCCACAACCCAGTTCTTGTATACATAAATAAATAAAGATAAAATCTTTAAAAAAAAAAAAAGACCAGCAAACAGTCTGTCAACCACAGCACTATGAAACTGTCATTGCAGGCCACTAAGGTGTGGGGTGGTTTGTTAACAGCTATAAATAGCTGATGTAGAGATCAGATAGCACAGCCCACTAATTTTACAGTTGAGGAACTAGAGGTGAAACAATTCACCAGGTCCTTAATGACAGAATTAAGGCAGACCATGGAAGGACAGGCAATCAGCTAGGAGACCAGAGGCTTCTCCTTCATTGACTTGGCAAAGTACCAGGAAACCTCATGATTAGTGGGGGAGGGGTGGGGCCGAAGGGGTGGAAGCAAAAATGGCTGCAGGGTTCCCTCACTTGTCCACGGAGCCTGAGACTGGAGATTGTCAAGTGGAAAAAACATCAGAAGAGAGCAAAGGAATCCCCTCTCCTGAGAGGCTGCAGAACTGGGGGCACACTTCGCCTTCATGTCCTTGTTGGCAACAGGGCGGCCTTTGATGCCCCACACTTGCCACTGACGCTTCCTTGGGTTGCTCAGGCAACCAAGTCACATCTGCCCTGGGGTGGGGTGGTCAGGAGACCCTGAATGAGAAGGGGAGGAAAGGAGAGCAGGAAGAAGGGAAGAGAAGAAAAGAAGCACAGGCAAGGCTCCTGGAGGGCCTTCTCTTCCCTGCCTTAGCTGATCCCTCCAGGCCTAAAAGGGAGGCCATTAGGCATCTTCTGGCATTTCCGGTGCCTCAGCAGCCCCTCCAGCACAGGCCTGGCAGGGAGCTGCTGGGTCAAGGCTGGAGACTTCTCCCTGGTTCTGGCCACCTCCACCCTTCCCTCGTTCTAACCTGCCCTCGTGATGGCACAGAGGGAATTCTCCAAAAATCAAAACTGCCATCCCCTTTCCTGCGGCACAGCCACTGCAGCGACAGGCCCCCACGGCCTCCACCAGCTATTTTCACACCACCTTTGACATTTTTTTCCCCAAAGCCACTGACACCTGTCCTACCACTTATCCTTTTCTTTAAAATGACTCATTATCTGACTTAAATGAATACCCATGACATTGTGGGTTTGATGTGCTGTTTACAGTTTTTCCCAATATGCATTAAAATAATTACATAACTGAAACATTTAAATGTTCCCTGCGTGCCACCTCAAATCATCTCACTGACTGGATTTCACACTGAAGCCACATTCAGTGCGTCAGTCAGACACCTGGGTTGCAAGAAATAGGGGCAGAGTCTGACCACCATAAGTAACAAGAGATTTTATTAGAAAGCTGTGGGGACATGGGTGTCATCTTACAGGACAGCAGGAAGCAGAAGACCCAGGTTCGCAAAGGCCTGGGCCTGTAGATCTGCTTGGTGAGGGGAAGGGGTGCCAGAGAGGATAGGCCCCAGACCTGGTAGGCACAGCCGCTGCAGCACAAGACAATTACACCATCTCTGTCTTCACCACTCTGTGATCCAAATTCCAGGGAGGGAATTCCGATGTTGGCTTGGGTGCCTCACCCACCTCCTAGCCATTCCATCATCTACTCTTGTTTCCTTCTTAATTGAAATCTGTCTCTGCAACATTTTACCAACTTTACACTGAAGATGGAAATAATTTTGTTTCTTTGGGGACGATTTGGTTCTTTGGGGGGATTTTTGTGTATTTGACTTGTTTGATGTAGGACTTTTGTCTGTTTTATATTGTTTGGTTTTATATCTTTAAAAGATAATTAACCATGACACATCACAGGCTGGGAGGTGTGGGTGACGATGAAGACGGTGAGCACGGTAATGATGCACATACATATTCATATGTGCACTGTGTTTCAATGGGTCTCTTTTAGTCTCAGTTTTGGCCAAAGCACCAAATCAATAGGTGTCAAGTCCTCCCCCATGTCACAGATTGGTACAAAACCATTCATGCAAGAGTTGCAAAAGTATCCTCAAAAATTGCAGTCTTAGGGGCCTCCCCGGTGGTGCAATGGGTTAAGTGCAGTGCTGTGGAGCTGTCAGTGGCTGCGACTCCAGTTCTATGCCCTGCTGGGGACCTCTCTTGCCTCGCCTGCTGCTCCCCCAGCATGTATTTCAGTCCATCTGTCTGTTCTGCTCCCCACTCTGTGGTGAACCCTCTCACTGCCCCACAACTCTGGCCTGCACCCCAGCTTGTATGCAAAAAAAAAAATAATTGCAATCTTAGACCAAAACCACTTTATGTGCTAATAGGTGCTAAAAGTTGGGAGTGAGAGGTTATGAAGAAAACTATTATCGATATGAGAAAATATTTCTCTCCCTTCTTCTGTGGGGAGAAATGGGGGGAGAGAGGTCTTGAAGTGGACTGGGAGCAAAAGGAGAGAATAGTTTCTTAAAAGTCCCCAAGACTCCTACTCTTCAATATACCAGTTCCACAGACCCACAGTCCTAACACACAGCAGAGATTGTAGGAATCAGTTCTCCACACAGCGTTGGTTCCACAGTCCCCCGAAGCAAATCTGTGTGATTTCCACAAGAAAACATCACTGAACTAAGTGATAGCTTTTACTTGGAACTGGACCATAGAATTGTTCTGAATTTACCAAAATGCCACTCCACCCAGAAGCCTAGACTTCCCTGGGGGGTCTTTGGATTTTTGTTTTCTTGACCTGGGAAGCTTTCCAACTTTGTCCTTGTTTTGTATTTGGCCAGCCCTGATCCTTGCGGTGAGGACTAGACGGGTCTTTCTACTCTCTCTTGAAGTGTGTGGACAGAGAGGCCACTGCCCTGTGGTTGTCAGGTAGGTGAGAATCTGAATAGGGGTGGATTTGGGATGAATAGGATGGAGTAGGGATGGATTGGGATTTGAGAGGACCAGAGTGGTGTGCTGGGCAGACAGCAGGGAAACCTCAAGATAGAAACCTTAGGAAAGTCTGTGAAACATTCTGATCAGATCATCAATCCAAACATCAAGTGTAAAGACATTGTCTGATTTCTCCTTAAGCTGAGAGGTTAAATATCCCTGTTCCTTCATGAAATGTAGTAGCTAAATGCAGTGCTCTCTCGGGAAACTTAATTCCTAACTGGTAAAATGCTTCAAGATTGGGTCTTTATATGGCTCTTTAATGATAGGTTGTACTGACTGTTCAATATATGTTAATAGATGCGGTGGGAGGAGTGGATTGTGCTGCTTAAAACAAGTGGTATGAAATTCTAGCAGATCAGTGCACCCTGGGTTAAATGTTTTATTACAATCACTGAAGAACTAAGATTAGAATAATAGGTTCAAAATAAACTTTTCCTTGTTTTCCTGAGGTTATGGCTTTAGAACATTATCTTTTCTGAAAATCAAAACCACAACAAATAAGATTCTTTTTTCTTTGTTTAATTACTTTTCATTCACCTCTGGGATTGTGCCTGATAGCTAGAAAAATGAGAGGTCAAAGCATCCCAGGGCTCCTTATTAATTCTGCACAGCAAACATTCCCAAATAACCCAATATAATACGCTGCTTAAAGTAAACAGTTTAGCTTGAGAAATATATATTTCATTTGAAATTTATGGTTTGTGGCTAAGTTGGCTCAGTGTGTCTTAAGCTTTTGTTTCCCCCAAATTTCCCAAAGATAGGTATTGAAGAAGGGCTTTTCAGAAGGACTCTTTTAATGAGTTACCAACTCGGTAAGAAGTGGACAAATGATATCAACAGACACTTCACCAAGCCCTTTCCCATATTGGAATGTTCACAATGAGTCCAACCTTCTAGAGAATCCAAAAGGGGCAACATTTACGGGCAAGGCCCAGCCCACCCAGCTGACTTACCTGACAGGGGCAAGAATAGATGAGAATCCAGTCTTCTGGTGATTGAAGGTCTGTGCCCTGGACACCTCTATTTCTGCCCATTCTTTGAGCGGTGCTTGCCAGACTTCTTAGAAATTCTAGGAGCTTCCCAGTAACACCCCAGTCAGTGCTTATCAGTTTCTGTTGCAGGCAACTAAGAACCCTGGTTCATTAAGCATCCGATTGGCAATGTGGGGATGAATAAGGAAATTAAGAGATGGGAACAGGCAGTCAGGATCAGGGGATCCCAAGTCCATTTACCAATCTGAGTAAGAAACAACTGATTTGAAGAAGGAGGGTGGTGCCCCCCCAAGGCCACGTGTCCTAAACCCATTTATCAAACTGAATGAGATGGAGTCAGGGTGCCCCCAACCCAGTTAAAAATTGAATGTTCTGTAACACAAACACAACAGCATAATGTTAAAGCAACAGACCAGAGCTTGTTTCGGAAAGGCAGGCCAGGAACCTGGGACACTCAGTGGACCCCAGCAACAGAGCGGACCCACAAGCCCCAACCAATCAGGAAGAGACACAATGCTGAGACACCCAATGGCTGCACCCCCACTCCTTGACCACTATGCCAAGATAAACACCCGCTTCTTTCCTCCTCAGCAGAAACCCATTCAGGACCTCTCTGTCCTTTTTCTTATCTGTCAATAAACTTCTTGCTTTTCGGCCTAGCTCTAGTCTCAACAGTGAATTCTTTCCTTGCTGACACAAGAACCAAGAGCTGCTCGGGGGCCTTGGATCCCCAGGCCCAATTCTAGGACACTGCTGAGACAAGATGCCAGACCTCAAACCTGCCTCAGTTTCCAACCTAAAATATGAAGCTGCTAACACTAGCCTCTATTCACTGAATTCTTGAGAAGAAAAACTTGCAAAAATGCAAGTGTTCTTTGGAATCAAGTAACATGGACAAAGGAAGTATATGTACATGTTTTTGAACCAGTATATTTTACTGAAAGGAATGCAAATTTCAAAGCCAGTGGAGAAAAAAGGAGTCCAAGCAGAAATGCTGTTCCATTCCTGTGTTCCCGCGCTTTCAGGCAGTAAGTAGAAATCCAGTCACACAGAAGCCTGACTGGAGTTCAGAATTTACGCAGCCACCTAGGAGAGGGGTTTCTTCATATACCCAACACTGCCACTGAAAGCTCGGAAAAGCATTTTGTGTAGCCATAACCCACCTCCTGTGTCACAGTTTCTATGTTTCCTTGCCCTCTATCTGTTCTTTCAGCTACTGAGATAAATACAGGACCTTGTTCTCTTATTCAGCTGTTCAAGCATTTCTTCCCAGAGCTATCACCTCCAACCGTTAAGCATGTGATGTGGAGGCTAGGGACTCAGTTGTCATCTTGTGAAGAATAAGCCCAGGAATTGTAAAGCAACAAACGGGGAAACCCTGAACGTCAAAAACCCATTCTCAGAAGAAAATGTCACTTACGGGGATGGGAAATAAAAAGGATATTGAATGCAGAGCATTTGGAGACTATTCCTTCATTAAGACTTTCTTTTTAATATTTTAAGTTTGAGGCAGCCACGCCTTTATAGAATATCATACACTTTCACCATTCCATCCAACAAATCCGTGTCCCCTCCCCCTGCAAATGTGCCAGAGAAGAGGAATAAGCAACAGTTCCTGGGCCCACACCACGGGAAGGGATGCAGCACCCCAGGCTCTGGGCATTGGACCAGAACAAGCTGTTTGGACGGAGTTAACATTTTCCTGTGGTGTCAATGACTTTGAAAGTCAATTCTATTCCACTGTGCCTTTTTCATCAGTTATGATACCCTGAACCCATCTTCTTTTCACACCTGCAGCATAGAGAAAAATTCTGTGAATCAGCCTGTCACCATGCCATCTTGGGCAATTCCCCAGCAGGGACAGGCATGGCTGTGATCAGCCGGCCTAAGGCAAACACAGATTCCTTTAAGGGGAGGGTGCTACCAAAAGGATGTGGGCATTTGGGCACACATCCGGGAGACCTGCAGAGCTCCTCTCTCCATGCAACCAGATCCCTGTTACAGAGCCCGGAGGATGGGAGAGGGAGACAGTTCTCCAGCTCTGAAGGCTGAGCTTGTTCATTCCTGGCCGTCACAAAGCACCTGCAGAATTAAGAAGAAGGAAAGGCCTCCTTGGTTCTCCACAAGTGTCCAGTCAGATGTGCCCCCACCACCCAGACTGGTTTCAGGCCATGCAGAGGGCTGGGTGGCCCAGCTTCCAGGTGGGGGATGTTAGGTACCCCAGGTTTGCCCTCAGCCTGCCATGCCCCTTACCTAGAGCACAATGAAAATCCTCCTCTCAATCGGAGGTGGACATTCCTTTGCACAGATTCAAAATGTGTGTGCAGTACCCTGATTTCAATCACTGCAAGTTCAAATGGCTTGGGTTCCTCTAGCCAGTGGGGAGGTGGGGGGAAGAGCGAAGATCTGGATTTAACATGTCCCTGAAATTTCACTTCTTTAGAGTCTGTCTGCAACCTATTCTACTGACCTCAGCACAAAGAATTACTTCTGCAGAGAGCTTGACCAATTTGTGTTAGCATTTTTCAATATTATTCCTAGGTGAGACACAACTTTATTGCCATCTCTAGCTGCCCTTTCCAATCTAATATTCTCATATTTGATGCATCCCAAGGGGCACCTTTCCTGACAAAGATATTTACCTTAGATATGTGTAACTTCCAGAAGTCTGAAATAGGATCATAAAGCTATTAGCTAACACGGTTGCTTTTAGCTTCTCCAAAGCAGAGCGCACATCATTAATGTCTTTGAAGCTATTCATCTTTGCGTGGCTTTCCTAATCCCCTGATGTGGGGAGGACTTATTATAGACTATATTCTGGATCCACCAGGGGACCACAGAAATGAGGTCTGCATGGCATTTTATTAGCCTAATAGATTATGTTCAAGATGGAAAGGGAGAAAACGCAAGTTAATAGCCCCAGGAGACTTGTAATGGTCAGAAGTTTTTCCTTCAGGTTTAAACAAAAGGGAGAAGTCCAACCTGGGCAAGTGAAAAGTCAGGCTCCGGATTTTCCTCTCATCGGCTCACTTCTTCTCTTGAGAAGCCAGGGTTAGGCTGTCCTGGAAACCAACCCTATGAGGTTGTAGAGATCCAAAATTGGTTCAAAGAATGCTTCTTGTACTTGACTGCCTAGCAGAATACATGAAGGGCTTATTGAAACAGATTGCTGGAGCCCACCAATGTTTCTGGTTCTGTTGGTCTGGGTGGGGCCCAAGAATGTGAATTTCTAACCAGTTTTCTCAGATGCTGTTGTGGCCGATCTGAGAAAAGCACTTTAGAACCAAGATGAGTGACTGATTTAGTGTTGCGTCCGCAACACCACATTGATACACGGGAGTCGTGGAGCAGCTGCGCAAGGCAGGAGGCTGCTGGAGAGCAAGATCCTGGCCTTCTTATTGACAGACAAGGGTGGGTCAAACTGAACACTGGATTTTGGCTTTAGGGAGGATGAGTCCTACAATGAACACCCAGCTCCCACCCATGGCTCCAATCTTATTAACAAGGTGTTCCACTGATCAGCCTCTGGGGGCAGAGCACATCAGTCACCGGCCCCTGGGGCGTTCCTGGTCATATTTCAGGATGTTTGCCTACTGCCCTGGGCCCATCAAGCATCCTGTTCTTGTCTAACTTGAAAGGAGCCTTGTAGGCTACACACACAATTCAGGACACGCTAAAGGAGTCAATGAACACTGACCACCCCAATCCAGGTGTTCCTCTAAACCTTACTGTGCACCCCTCTTCAGGAGTTCAGCCTGTCCTGGGTGGCCCCAAGGCCCATTCTCATTGACCTCAGAGCCAAGTGGACAGCAGTCCATGTGGCCACCCCCTCCCTACAAGCTCAAGTACTTGCCTGCTCTGCCCTTTTATCCCACTGCAGGGTCAGCTACATATTTTATGAAGTCTGATTTTAAATGAAAATGTGGAGTGCCTTGTTCAAAAACTACTATGAATTTCAACACAGTAACAGAGCATTAGGCTAAGCATGGCTCTTTCTTCCCAGGGTTTGGTCTCTGGGCTCCTATGACACAGACCAGTGTGTATTAACTCTCAGCCTTACCTTCCTTCCTCCCTGTAGCGGCAGGAAGACTAAGGGCAGGTTCCTGTGATTCAGGAAGATGGGTGAAGGAGGAGTCCTGGGGCCCTCAGTGGTTCTTTAGGCTTTTAATGATCTTTTGCAGTGAGGCAACCAGGTACAGGGCAGACGGGGGGGGGGTGGGGGGGGCTGGGAAGCCGCGGGTCTCCCAGCCCCTGGTGAATCTTCACTCTTCCTGGGCTTTCTGGTGTTCTCTCGTGGTCCCTCTGCTGCACCCCACCGTACGTTCCTCTGCCGCCACGCTCTGTTCTCTGCTGCCGCTGCTGCCACTTATATCCTTGGCCTCCAGGCCCAGATGTGCCCACTAACACATGCCCACACCCTGCTTCAGGTGTCCGCCATCAAGCATGCGTGTAGGACTGAAGGGGTCTTTCATTACTGATAATGGCAGTAGGGCAGAAAATCCTGATCATTCTTTCACTTACCCTACTCCCTCGTGTCTTCATCTCTCTGCTCACCTCCTCACTTCTGCTCCTCAAATAAGAGGAATTAGTATATTTGGGGAGGGAAATCTAAACACCTGTCAAGATTTTTAAATGTTCCTCCTCTGTGACACAGCAATTGCAGTCCAAGGGACTTATCTGTCCTCCAGGGGCTAGACACCCTCGGTGTATTCTCAGTGTTCAAAGGGTGTTTATAGATGTGGTGTTTATAACAAAAAAAGAATTGTAAACAACCTAAATGTCTGTCAATACTAGTCTTAAAATGAGGCAGATTTACAGGTCATGAAAAGGAAGTATATTTAAGACATAGCCAGTAGCACTCCTGTGTCCATTGCAGCGCTATTTACAATAGCCAAGATATGGAAAAAACGTAAGTGCCTCAGAACAGATGAATGGATGAAAAAGATGTGGTATATGGGCCTCCCTGGTGGCGCAATGGGTTAAGGGCAGTGCCTTGGACCTGTCGGAGGCTGCGACGCGAGTTTGATGTTCCACCAGGGAGATTCCCATGTGGTGCAGCAGAGCTCTCCTGCCTCACCTGCTGCCCCCCCAGCATTGTATTTCAGTCGATCTGCCTGTTCTGCTCCCCACATTATCTCTGGTTAACTCCCTCACTGCCCCACACCTCTGGCCTGCACCCAGCTTGTACGTAAAAATAAATAAATCTTAAAAAAAAAAAGATGTGGTATATAGACACTGTGGAAGATTACTCAGCAAACAAAAAAGATAAACTCATGCCTTGAGTCAACATGAATGGATCTGGAAGAGATTATTCTAAGCAAAACAAGTTAGAAGGAGAAAGAACAGTTTCACTTATATGTGGAATATAGAGAATCCAAATGAAATGTCAAAGACAAACCTTGAAAGCTGGCCATAGATCTGAGGCAATCAGGAGGGTGGGAAAGGGAGAGGGAGTAGAGGATGAAAGCAGGAAGGGGAAGAGGACATTGGACTATGACTAAGGCTACCAGAAGGGGGATGCGGTGCGCTGGTAGCAAAGGAGACAGGGGGGTCTAATGGAGGCTTACTGGGGCTTCGGTGGTGGTGAAGTGAAACAACATACAATTGTACAGGTATAAACCTACACCCCTGAGATATATACTGTGATGTAAATCAATATTACCTCAATAAATATAACCTCTTTTTTAAAAAGTAAGTTGAAAGTATATGAGTGTTTGGGTATGAATAGAAAAAGATTCAGGAAATCTAAACAGAAAATTGTTAGCCATTATCAGGGGAAATTTTCACTATCTAGTTTATACTCTAAGTTTTAATTTTTTTTATTATCACTGTTATTATTCTGAGTATACATAGAACTAAAAATTACTCAGACTCCCACCAAAACTGTTTTCACCCAGAAACCCTGACGGCCGCAGGACTGCCGCCTGCTCCCCCACCTCTCTCCTTCTGGCTCCCGCCCTTTTCCACTGAACATGTGCCCCCCGCCCGGGAACTCTGTGCCTTTGCTGCCACAAAGCCTCTTGGGGACCCAGTCAAAAGAGACTACAACTGAATCTACTTCATCTAAGTACATTCAGTTCTCTCCAGAAATAGGTTTCTAGGAAAATCTAATAAAATTATAGAAAAGATCTTTCTCACAGTTCTACTGCCATATTCATTTCACTTTGAGGTAATAGATAAATTCTAATTTTCACATTTGGACTTTGGATATAGAACAGGATGCCACCTAACACCTCAAAGTCAAAGGTTTCTCAAGGTATCTCCCATTTCAATTTTTATCTTGATGAAAGGCTTCCAGTCCCCTAACCTCCGGTAGTTCCTTTTTCTATCAGTTACTACAGAAGAAAATCCAGAATTCTAAGCCTGGTATTTCAAGTCTGTAATGTGGTTTCTATTTTTCCATCCTTACCCCTCCCAAGGTTCTCTGTTCTTTGAGAGGAAATGCTTGGGGCCTTGAGGACCCGTGAATAAATGGCAAGCGATGTAGGTCAAAGAGACACAGTTCAGTGCTGGCAGTTGGCCTGCACCTTACCCCTTCCTCACCTTTAGCTTCTTCTCAGGCACCACCTGTCCCAAGAAAGCCAGGGAATAGCCTTCCAGATGTGAAGAGGGATCTGAGAAAAGATGCCTCACATCCTATCATTTTGACTCCAAGGAGATGATTCTAATTCAAAGAACAAAGGTCCAAACACATCTTCGCTGACTCACTCACTTACCTGCATCTATGGAAGCCAAATTCCGCAGCATGCCAGGCTGCCCATCATTCCTGCCGTCAGGGACTGAGTCGGTGGAGTCCTTGTAGTGAACCCTGATCCACAGTTCCCCGCGATGAAATGCCTGTGGTGTTCAACAAGGAGATGAAGGCGTCCGTAATGATGCCAAACCCATGCTTGTAGCTGAACTGTCTGCGAGCAAAATAAATACAAAGCCTGGGTAAGACTAAAGGGGACCGTAGTCATGGCTACCATCACTCCCTCACTCCAGACATAACCCCCTGCCCTGCTGCTCCTCCCCAAACTCTGGGCTGTGCCTTGTGCTCTGGGCCCCTTTCCTTGAAATGCAAATGGACCACAACTCAGTTAATCCTGTAATATCACTTACTTGCAGAATTTTAAAATACTGCTTAAGAAATTTGGGGGGAAAATGGAAAAGGGAGAGGGTAGAGAGTCTACTAGCCTACTTCAATCATTTTTATTATTTCCGTTTTAAGCATTTTCATATATATATTTTAACAAAATGTCATAAGCGCAACGTTGCAGCCGGCTGTATAGTCCTCCCAGGCATTATCTAAAGGCCTCATAATATTCCTTTCAGTAAATTCTCAACAGTCTATCGACCAGTCCCCTCTCCTTTGATGGATGTTCAAGCTATGTCTCATTTTTGTCTTAGCTTGATGTATGCATCTTTTTCCATATTTTTTCATTTCCTTACACCGAATTTCTAAAAGAGGTATTTCTGGATCAAAGCATATGAAAATATTTTGGGCTTGACAGAGTTGGTCAAACTGCATTTTAAAAAGTTGTACCCATTTAAAGTTCAATGAGCAAAAAAAAAAGAAAGTCAGTTATTGAAATAAATTTTTATTTCCACAAATATTTGAAAATCACTTCAAATATATTTCTGGTGAGATGACATAAGGCTCAGCATTTTGGAGTTGGAAGGAACCTCAGCTGTAACCCAGTGGTAAACTGTCAAGATAAAGGTCAATGGTTGGGGTAAAGAGCAGCAGGCCATTAATTAGTATAGTCAGTTATAAAGAGATTGAAGCTTTTGCCCCTACACTCCAAGTTATAGAAGGCCAGATGAGGTAGAAGATACATGAGGTGGTGATCTCTGTAGCTAAGCATTACAAATTCCATTGTGATAGGCTATGGCACTTGAAGAGTCATTTGAGCTCTTCACTGGGTAGGACACATCAGTAAATGTGCTGTGATAATTAATCATGTATATTAGAGGCTATTCAACAAATATTCCAAACAGATCTGGATAGGTGAATTTTGCAATTTATCATGAATGATATACTACCTGTTCTGAAATATACAATAGAGTAATTCTTAACATCAAACCTCTTATTCTTCATACATCAATAGTTTAGGTTTTGTTCTATAACAATAAATTACACTAGGTTTTATTGCAAAATAAATGCAAATAAAGAATATTCTCAGAGGTTTTGACAAGTTCCATGTCAGAAGAACAAATTAAAACATCATTTCCTGCTTAAAGACTTTTTCTAACATATACCTCCTATCTAAGTCAAATTAAGTATGTTTTTAGGGCAATCAATTCAGAATTGAACCAGAATTTTTGGATGTTTATATTTTTGAGAAGTACTTACTAAGTGATATTTGCGCTTTGTGGCACTTACACACACACAGTATTTGGCACAGAGTTGGACATGTTGCATATTTTTCTAGGGAAGATACATTCTTCAAATAAGACAGGCTCGTATTAGGAGTTCAGGACAAGTACTCTAGGGCCACAAGAGGTACACATATCATCTTGAAAGTCTTATTACCTAAGTGCGATTGTGACTGGAGAATACAGATTTCTTGGTAAAGCCTACTCAAAACACCTTTTGGGTTTTGATAATTTAATTTGCTACACTTTGTGAGAAAGGCCTGTATTAGGCCCCGACAGTTTACTTTCCTCAAAGTGAAGGGTTTGACGGATCTTTTATTAAACTGTTAGCATGGCCAAAAGCATTTTCCTAAATGCTCTTAATAAACTGCTTACACCCAATAGCTACTGCAGTGCAATAAAACAAAACCTGTTGAAATAAGAACAATCATGTAATAGCACGTCATGTAACAGTACTATTTAGAGGTTACCGTAGCCAAAGTATAGTGAGGTACATATTCTTTTCAATTTCAATGTTTCAGCTATATGGAGGACCAAATAGTGTTTTTCATCAATTTTTCGCTCTTCCAGATTCAGTCTGTACAGCTGTAAGAACTCAAAAGAGCTTTATAAATGTCCTGAGGACATTACTACAAAGTTATTATTTCTGAGTAGAATTTAAAATATAATTTCTTTTTAAAATTCAATGTCGTTTCAGTTCTCTATTCTAGAAGTACTTTTAGGGTCCATTTCTTATTTCTGAATAATCTGAAAATATAATTTGTAATTTACAAATATGCACACAATACAGGAGTTCACATTACTTTAAAGCCTTCCCTCAGGATACTGTTGTCTGCCCACTCATTTTGTGAAAATTTGCACACTGCTGCTCAATTCAGATTATTTTTTACTTTGAACTTCAACAAAGAATTCGGTCCATTATATTCATGGTGTTCTCCAGGTTCTTTGCACACATATCCTATCTCAGCTTTTTACATTTAGATTTTCCTTTATGGGCTTCCTTTTGGGAAGTTTGGTTAGTTGATTTCTATAACAATAAGACAATAAAAAGTAGTTTTAAATTTTACTTAACAAAAAGAACTTCCTCAAAGGAGATTAAGAATTAAATGTGGGCCATTCTGGTGGCGCAATGGGTTAAGCCCAGTGCTGTGGAGCTGTTGGCAGTTGCAGTGCGAGTTCAATGCCAGGCCGGGAGATTCCCACATGGTGCAGCAGACCATTCCTGCTTCGCCTGCTGCTCCCCTCAGCAGTGTACTTTAGTAGATCTACCTGTTCTGCTCCCCACTCTGTTTCTGGTGAACCCTCTCACCATGCCACACTTCCGGCCTGCACCCCAGCTTGTATGCATAAATGATTAAATCGCTAAAAAAGAATTAAATGTCATCTATAAGACTGGGTTAGCAGATTATGAAGTGATAGTGTGCAATAAACCAACATGTCCTCAAGTGTTATAAGATCTGTTAACTAAATACAAATCAAGTACAGAATTGTATTATTCCAAAGTTACAGGTGAACATAAGGGAATTGGAGAAGGGGAAGAAGACCCGAGGTGATCCTAAACCTCTCAAGCACACACAGTTGTGCAAACCAGTGTTACCTCAATGAAAAAATTGTTACTGGTGGGATGTTACTGGTGTTACATAATTGTATTATTACTTGTTATCTTATTTTTGCTCTCAGTGAATGTTTATTCATTTTAAGTAGCACCACATGACAACTATGTGCAAGTGACATGTGATTTCATCCTTACATAACTAGGTTTCAAAGTTACTACTCCCTCCATATAGGTGAGAAAGTAAGATTCCCAGAGATCACACAGCAGGTAGAGGGGAGAAGACCTTGTAGCCAAACTATCACAATTTGCAGATAACAGAGAATATACTTAGAAAACCCTAAAGGCACCACTAAAAATCTAGTAGAAACAAAAAAATCAATATAGTGAAGTGGCAGGCTACAAAATCAATATACAGGTTTGTTGTATTTCTATATGCAAATGATAAAATGAGAAAGAAATCAAGAAAACAATCCAATTTACAGTAGCATCAAAAAGCATTAAATGCCTAGGAACAAACCTAATATATGATGTGAAACATCTATGCAATAAAAACTCTAAGACACCACTAAAAAGAAATAAAGACACAAGGAAATTGAAACATATTTTATATTCATAGATTAGAATTAACATTATTAAAATGGCCATTTACCCACAACAATAGATTCAATGCAACTGCTACCTAAATTTCAATGGCTTTTTTCAAAGAAATAGAGTAAGCATTACTGAAATTTATGTGGAACCACAAAAGACCCTAATTAACCAAAGCAATCATGACCAAAGTAATAGGGGTATCACACTCCCAAACTTCAAACTATAAGGCTATAGTAATCAAAAGCAGGCACAGAACAGAAGAATAGAACTTAGAGCCCTGAAAAAACCTACACTTTAAGATACAGTTAATCTATGACAAAGGAGTGAAGAGTATACAATGGAGACTATCTCTTCAACAAATGTTGGGAAAACTGTACATCTACATGTAGAAAAATGAAATTAGGCTGCTCTCCCACACCATACACAAAAATCAACTCAAAATGGATAAAAGACTTTAAAGTCAGACCAGAAACCATAAAATACATAAAAGAAAACATAGGCAAACACTCCAGAACATTGGTCTCAGGAATATGTTTGGGAATTCATCTCCAATAGCAAGAAAACAAAAGCAAAAATAATTGGGAATGCATCAAACTGAAAAGCTCTGTACATCTAAAGAAACTGTCATTAAAATAAAAAAGACAGCCTACCAAATGGGAGAAAATATTTGCATGTCATTCATCCAAGGGAGTGATACTGAAGATCCACAAAAAACTCATACATTTAAGTAAAAAGAGAACAAGAAAACCAATCAAGAATGGGCAGATGAGCTAAATACTTCCTCATGACATAAAAATGGCCTGTATATGAAAAAATGTTTCATGTTACCACAAGGGAATGTAATTCAAAACCACAATGCAATACCACCTCACTATAGTGAGAATGTCCCATATCAAAAAACCCAAAACAACAAATGTTGATATGTGTGTGAAAAAAAGGAAACCATATATTGTTGGTGGCAAAGCAAACTAGTCCAGCCCTGATGGAAAACAGTATGGGGGTTCTCAAAATTAAAAAATAGATATACCGTAATATACCAGTAATTCCAATTCTTGGCATTTATGCAAAGAATGCAAAAAACCCTAATTTGAAGGGAGATACACACTCCTATATCCATTGTAGCACTACTTTGAATAGGCAAGTTGTGGAAACCTAGATGTGCAAGGACAGATGACTAGATTAAGATGTGGTACAATACAAACAATGCTAAAAAACAGATGAGCTCTCATTGTTTGCAACAACATGAATGGAACTGGAGGGGATCATGCCAAGCGAGTAAGTCAGAAAAGACAAATACAGGATGACTTCACTCATATGTACTATAGAGAAACAAAGCAAAGGAACTGATAAAACTAAACCAAAACAACCCCTAAAAATATGTCTGCAGAATTGAGTCTATTAGAGGGGAAGAGAACAAAGTGGGAGAGGGGGTCCAGTGGTCTATGGTAAATGACTATGGGTGTTTTGGTGGGTTTGTGTGGAGACATACATCTGAGGAATTGTGTATCTGTTCTAAATCATACACAATGCTGTAAACCAATGCTACCTCCATAAATAAATTTTAATCAAAATTGTGCTTGTGACAGGAAAGGTTAGGGAGGAGAGAATGGACAGCTGTTTACTAAGTTTCAATTTTGAATGATGAAAAAACTCAGGAGACTGGCAGCACGCCAAGGTAAATACTGAACTGTACCCCTAAAAGTAATTTGGACAATAAATTTTGCTCAGTATTTTACAATTAAAAATATAACTTTTTGAAAGAACCAATTAAATTTTTAATGTGCTAATACTAGCTATGTTTAAAAAGAAAACAATTAGAGATATATACTGTTAAGCTGACATTTGTAGGTAGATGGGTAAGAATATTGATTTTACTCTCTTACTTTTGTACATGTCTGCAATTTTCTTCAACAAGATAACTCTTTAAAACAAGGGGAACCAATAAGGAAATGGAATTTCCTAGTCAAGAGAATAATTACCATGAAAACATAGTTCAAACATAAAATATAGTAACTTTTAACTACAATTGATATATGTGGCACATCACTTATTTTTCCCACTTGGGAGAAAGCTGCTGAAATCTAGATTATGGTTTACTGGGCTTGCAGTAGAAAAACTACATGTAGAAAATTACATGAGGAGTCTAAAGTTTGCTATGAAATCAATGTATTTTTATTAAAGTAATTAAAAGTCAAAAACAACAACAAAAGGCAAATTCCACAACCTTTGTTTGCAACTATATAATCTTTATGTAGAAAAACTATAAAGTGACAGTCTGGAAAGCAGCTCCACAATAAACTTAATCCTTATATTAAGAGTAACGAGATGTGGAATCAGTTCACCCAAAAGAAATTGTCTTGCTGTAGAGTATTTAAGCTGAGCTGATTTCAACTATACTATTCTCATTTCTGAAAAAATTGTTAAATTGTCTTTCCTGGTATTTCAAGCCACCAGAAATACAACATACAAAAGCCTGTGGAAGTAAAACGATAAAACACAAATACTCCAAGCACAATTACATGACAAATGAGGGCATTTTATCTATAGGTCTACAAAACTATATAAATAACCAATTATACATATAACCCATTTACACTGAAGCTCCATGAGGTGGTACTGAGTAAACACTGAGGCACTGAATTTTCAACAATGGACATGGCTCAGCCTGAACAGCAGCACATTCCCACCTTTTAGTCTATCATCACAACATTTCTCCTGGGATTTGTATATACCTAAGTCCTGGGAGTTCACTAACAAAAATAGAAGGAAAAAAAAAAAAAGAATGAATTAAACATTCCTTAAAATCTACTCATACATGTGAAATCAGAAATCAAGCACTGTGTTTTTACAGTTACATGTTCTTGAAACCTACATTAGAGTCTCTTCATTAGTATCTGCACTGATTTGCTTCAACCTCTTCCATTAAAATAGTAGAGAAAAACATAAAAAAAAGTTATCTCTTAAATGTTGAATCTTCAAAGTGGTACTATTTATCTTTAAAAACAAACGTCAGAAAAAAATCACTGTTGTGGCCATCAGAACAGGTCAAGTCATTGGTCACAGATTTGCTCTCATTTTTAATAATCATGATGCTATTATCATGCTCATATAATTTTCCAGAAAGTGTACTATCACAAAGGCAAATGTGTACAGAATACTTCCAATAACCAAAAACATCATGATTGAAATGTCTTGAAAGTACTTATTTTCAAGTGCTCAAAAACATTAAATTTGGGGAGGGAAAATACAGTTATCATAATCAAGTATTTCCTCCCTCTTAAGCTTCTTTAATTGGGATAAAGATATCAGGCTAAGCCCACAGGAATGGTCTGCAATAAAGAAAAATTAGGTCAGTGTATAGTAATTTCTGCACACTGTAGCAGAACATTTTCAGCCAAATAAAAGTTATCTTTTAGGTCAGGGCTTTTTTGGTTTTAGTTCTTTAATCCCTATTTCTTAACATATTACAGTTCAGAAATGCTTACACACTTTACTAAGGATAATAAGGACATACAACGTCAAAGCAAAAATTCACAAACATAATCTGTTTTAATTACAGTCTCTCTTTGGTAAGAAATAGACCATCATTCATTTACTTTCACCTACAGAGGAGAGGGAGATTAAATGGTATTTAGCCTGGTAAAGAAATCCTGTATATAAATGTTGGACTGAAGGGTAAAAAGTTTAAGCCACACCCTTTGTAAGAGTAGACGACAGAGGATTTTTCTCTTACAAGTAGCCATGGTAGAGGATAGTAAGCATATATTGCAGAGCTGGGACAGGGTATTTCCTGTAGCCAGAAGGCAAAGCCTATGAACATTTCAGTCAAGTGGTAGAAAATATGCTTAGAGTGCTCTTTAGAAAGGAAACAGATGAATAAAAACACTGGTCAAAATTTTTACAAAAGTCATGTTACTGAAATAAAATTAGTCACTTCCTATCAATTTGTATGTGCTCAACACGAATATGACAGTCAAATTCTAATTTTGGCTCTATCTTTTTTTGTAATCTGCAATAAATTTTTACATCACAAAATGCATGCCAATAGTAGTAATAGGCCTACGGTTAATACCTGTAAAAATCAAGTCATAGACTACTTAGATTTCTTCGCTTGTGTCTTATACAGCTGCTCAGGAGCATCTCTGGGGAGTGTCCAGCAGTAGTCAGCCAGCATTGTAGTGGGCCATTTTCCCTGGTATCTTTGATCCACTGATGTGATATCTTGATGAAAACTTTCGGTATGTTCATCACTGACCATACCACAGTTTTCAGGGAACAAATCCAGATCGCAATGAAGGAAGTGGATATTTATAGAGACATACCGCAGCCAAGTTTCTGATACTGCATCAGCATGACTTCTACTAGTTCCTTGTAGTTTTCTGCCCTAACATTCCCAAGAATGTTTGCAGACAGTAGGCAAAAAGCATTCCATGCTTGTTTCGCATCACCCTGCAGCAAGTTGTTGAACTGGTCATCTTTGAAGAGCTCTCGAATCTGAGAACCCACAAAAACTCCCTCTTTAACCTTTGTGTCACTGAGTCAAGGAAATTTTTCATGCAGGTATCAGAAAGCTGGCAAGGTCTGGTCCATGGCTTTCACGAAATTCTTCATCAAACCTAGTTTGAAGTGAAGGGGTTGTAGCAGGATTTTGTGAGCTGGGTGCTGGATATTCTTCTCTCCAACTACTACATTATGTCTGTGAGTCCATTCCTTCCACAAATAGTGCAATTCACTTGCTCAGCTATCCCACTCACATAAGAAACACATGTCTTTTTATATCCCTGCTGCAGTCCCATTAAAAGGGCAACTAGCTTCAAATCACCACAGACGTGCCAGCTGTACTTGTTATACTCAATGGAATTCAGTAGCTGCTTTCAGTTAGTGTATGTCTCTTTCATGTGGAAAGCATGCACTACTGGAATAGATGGAAGATGGTTTCCACTGTGCAAAAGCACAGCCTTAAGACTCAATTTCGAAGAGTCTAGAAATAGTCTCCATTCTTGTGGGTCATGAGTAATTTCTAAGGCATTCATGAGGCCCTCAAGATCAAAACAGAATACCTCAGTACTTTCCTTTCTGAAGAAAGGGTGCAACTGCTGGTGGCACTTTCAATAAAAAGTAATTGTGCCATCTTCTTCTAGAAGATTCAATTGTTGGAGTCTTGATCCTAGCAATTCTGCCTTGTTCTTGGATTACGTCCAAATCATGAATCAGGTCATTTAGTTCTTACTGTGTTAGTCTGTGCGGGGTTGATGATGCACCACAGTGAAAATCTGGATCACTGCTTGCTGATGGAACTGGCTAAGAACAGGTTGGCTCACCCTTGTCCTCATCAGATGAATCAAGAGAATATTTTGCTGGAGGTTCTGGAATAGGAAGTCCCTCACCATGTGGAACTGGTCTCAATGCAGATGGAATGTTTGGGTAGACTATTCTTGACTTCTTTGGCTTCACTAATCTGCAGGAAAGAGGAGGAACCAAGCAGAAGTAACAGTCTTTTACGTGTTTGCTTGTCTCTCTCCACACCTGGGGACTGCAAAGGGCATTGATGGTTTTCTGCCATTTAACCAGTGTGAAAGCTGTTTGTACATGCAGCAAAGCATATATGCGGGGTCCAAGGCTTGTCTTGGTCCACCAACCTTGCATCTGAAGTGATACTTTTCTTCTGACTGACAAGTCAGTTCCCCACAAACAGAGCAGAAATTGTCCACGCTATTAACGCACTTTCGAGGCATTACTGTTCTGTATTGTGCCTAAATGAACGAAATAATAGTTCTATGGAACAGTAGCCTAAACTGTCTCACACAAAATCTGAAATATTTTCAATGCTCAACCTTTCCGACAGGGCTTTCTATAGTGCACTGCTGACTTCAGCAACCGCATGGCAGTAGTATTGCATTGCATCAGAACATGATGCAATCAACTCTGGATGATGTGTGCATGATGGTATTATACAATGTGATGCAATATTACAACATTATAGGCTGCTTTAGGATGTTGTTGCAGTTCTACTGGATAAATTTATATGGTAAAACATATAAACTGAGTTATATGAAATATCTTCAAAATGAGAGCTAATAAAAATTTTCAGGGTTATATTCATGTTCAGCACACCAAGATACTACAAATTAGGGCCTTTTTAAGTCAGTAACGATCTCAATGTTGACCAGTGTAATAGGCTTTATAAAAACATGGTAGAATATCTTCCTTTAAATTCACCAACTTTTGAGTCCATTGAACTTTCATAGAATCCATGGAGAATAGACAGGTTTATTCTAGATATTTTCACATTAAAATTAGAAATAACTTATCTAATACCATTTTCAATTGCAGGGGTAAAACCCAATACAAGCTAATATGCACCTTAAAATACTTCACAGTATATTCTACCAAGTTTAAGCAACCCAACCATCCACACACACACCAAGAAGTCTGACTTGCTATAAACAATCTTCATTATATCTGGATCCAGAGTAAAAGAACTGCTAAAATCCACTGTAATGGGACAAATACTACAAATAAGCACACAAAACTGACAAAACAAATTTTTCTACTCATTTCTGCTTCTGCGGGGTATTTTTTTTTTAATAGAGAAATAAGCATTTCTTTTAACTTGACTAGCCAAATAATTACCCAATCAATTATTTCCAAGCCTATGCTATTTTAGATACCAAATGACAGAATGCCCAAATCACCAGCAACTCAACATTACTGTTATTTCTCCAAAGGTAACTGTACAAAATTCTATCCTCCCAGGCAATAAAAAGGGGAGAAAAACATGGTACTTTCATAATGGCTCTACTTGGAGGTTTTTTTTTTTTAAAAACCAGCACCAAATGTTCATATTTAATCATTCTAAGCAATACTCATGAGTTAACATTTCCTAATGATGTGAACAAAAAAACAGAGTGAACATTAAGGGAATTAACTTTCAAGTAATACTGTACGTTGATAAGAACCATTAAGTAAAATAATCTGATTGGCTTATTTCTAAAACTATTGTAGGTTTGCCCAATTTGGAAACAGCACACCTCACTGCACAGTTAATATACCTATACACCAAATCATGGGTACAGCACATTTTCTTAGGCTACTAGGCAAGATTTAGTAAAACAATGTGAAAAAAACTATTTTTTTAAAAAGCAAGATAACTCAAAACAATCCACTAATAAAATAGCTTTCTATTCTTTCTGTTAGGGAAGAGAAAAACCACCCATCAAACCACTGTATAAAGTGTCTAAATGAAACACTGAAATCAAGATTCACAAGTACTAGTGTCAGGTCAAATCTACATAACCCTTTATTATACTGTATTTACAGCAATAGTATGATCAACATTATACAAGTATTCTTATTTCTTCCTCATACTGTGGCAATTTTACTCCCATTTGTAAAACAGATTTCAACTGTGCAAATGATTTAGATTAACTTTTTGCACTTTAAATTTACAAACCACTAGATGTTAAGTTTCCAAAAAACTACTTAAAATTTTACTTAAATATAAACCCCAAAATAAATGCTCTTAAAAATAATAAGGTACTTTGAACAGAACCTTGTAGAAATATACTGATACCAGTGTTTCAAAGTGAGCCTACAGAGCAGGATAACTATCATACAAAAAAACTATGGCTAACTCCTGTTAGAAGACTCTTATAAATAAACATATCATGAGATAAAATCAAAAGATGGCAATTTAGTTTTTCCTAAAATTAAGCAGTTGCTCAGGTGACAAGTTGTGTGTATTTAAATCATACTGCTTCTATGAAAAAGGAAACATGTCTTAGCCATGCATCCCACTAAGATGATGCCATGCCACTTTCACCTAGTACTTTGATCCTGGGTACTAGTATTGCCCAAGAGAATCGTATCAAAGAAACTGGTTGCAAACCTACTAAATCATCTCAGGTCCCTTAATTCTGACAGTCATCTTAGTAAATATAAAACTTTAGTTACTTGAGCAATGGAGCTTGTAAAGTGCATTAGGTATAAGAAACAACAGAAATGCCAAACTCACTTAGTAGGACTTCAAGGGACTTGATGTCACCAACAGGGCAAAAAAACAACATTATAGTTTTCTGTTTAGATTTTATTTGAAATCTAATTTAAATTGTCAAAGCTACAAAAGGGGGGAAGACATCTGTATTATTTTTGCTATGTCACAACATCCTAAAACAAAAAACTACTACTGCCAGCAGATCCATTATACACATTTCTGATGAAATTCATTAGCACAATAAAAATTTCATCTTGACAAACAGCCACAATGAAAGTAATTTATACAATATAAAACAATGACATGTCTACAGATGCAGTTACTCATGAGTTTACACATGCATTCACAAACAAATAAACAGAAAACCCCAGGAATGCTCTTTCATTTGATTTTTTTTTTTTTAAAAACGGACTGTTCAGGCACAAAACAAAATCGCATTTCCAATAAGTGACAGCATCTTAAAAACTTATGTGTCTGTTTTTCTTTGACTTTTTATGAGACCTATGTGGAGATCGGGACTGAGATCTGGATTTCTTCCCTGATTTTTTAGGGGATCTAGACCGTGATCGCCTAGATCGTTTAGGTGTCCTTGAACCAGATGGTGATCTGAGGAAACAAACAAAAACAATTTATCAAAGCATTCATGTCATCAGTGATGACTGTCCTTAAATTATCTAAAACAATCTTTAACCGAGGACAATAAAAACAGCTGCAATGTATACTTTGTCTACTATACATAAACACACACAGATTTTGTACTTAGGATGCAACACATCAGTGATCACAGTGCGTTTGCTTAAAAGGGCAAATTCTCCAGTGTTATTAATTATTTACTGAATCAAAATCTCAAGACGTAAAAATTGGGAATATGCATTTTTAACATGCTCCTCCAGTATTTTGATATACCACAAAGTTATCACTAAATCCACACATTCAAAATGGCATCTAAGTGCATTCACAAAATTTTAAAAGCAGCAGTTTTGCAGCCCATCTTCTTGAACGAAAAAGTGCGAACCACTGCATTATCATTCACATAAGACAGCTAATTTTGTAGATGCTCTTTGTAAAGTTTACCAAACCAAATAAATATATTACAAGTGTGTGTGTTTATATACACATACGTACACATACGTGTGTACAGAAACTATATATATATGCATGCACACAGGCCCCATTTAGAAAAGGCCAAAGTCATAAAGATTTTACTAAAAATAGTCACAATAATCAGGTTTTAGGACATAAAAGCAATTTTCTCTCTCAAGAAAATTTCTCAGTATAATACCAGATAAATAAAACATTTCTAAATTATTTTTCTGGAACTACAAAAAAAATCTATATAAAAAACATACTAAATTACACAGTGAAGAAACAGTATTCATGCTATTTATTTTCACAAGTCTCTATCCAAGAATTTGCTAATAAGATTGCTGGGAGGAGCTTGGGGTATTTTTCTTTCAGCCTTGACCAAGTCAAAGAACACTGTATAGAAACGAAAGAACAGAAGGAAAAGGAAAGCAGCTATCCCTATTCCATACCAAACAATGGACTTGATGTTTGAAATTCTTGACTGATCTTTACTTGTTATAAGCTTTCTGGGCTTTATTCATTAGAAGATTGGGGTGGGGAGGTATCTCTCTTTGATTTTCTAAAATTCTTTAAAAATGACTGCCAAGCAAATTATTTCCAAAAGCTGTTAGAACAAGAAGGAAACTGGTATTTGAAATATGACAAAGAATGACTTTCATTTACCTTTTGGCCTTTTTGCTAACATCTCTAGGAGAATCTTTGTGAGATGACCTGGACCGTGAGCTCTCTTTATGAGATCTTTCTGAACGCTCTGATCGCTCCGATTTTGGTGATGGGGATTTCACTCGTCTACCACTGCTACTGCGAGATGGGCTAGGGGAGGTACTGTGTCGCCTTTTCCTATGGAACAAAGCCCCCAAAACATTCCATACGTGAGCAAAGGATCAGGTATTCATTTTCCTCCTAAATTAGCTACCAATTTACACTAGCTTTATTTTCACTAACCTTATTAATTTGATTTTCCAGCAACATTCAATGTCCTTTATACCAAGAACAAGTAAGTCTTAAAAATAGGCTGATGGAGACAGAAACTGAATTCAACTAAAATGGATTTTCTTTTGCTCTAAGAGAGATTATTTGGACAATGGACAAAATTTCTTTAAGGTCTCTGATGAGATAATACTGGTTTTTATGTTAATTTCCCACTCTTGAAACTTTTATTATAGTTATTTAAGGAAATAGGGCATCATATTGGCAATTACTTTTATAAGGTTGGTGGGGAGGGGGAAGAAGTAAGGAGAAGAAAATAAAGCGTAAGTAGAACTACTTTAACAATTTGGGAATATGGGTGAAGGATTGACCTGAAAGTTCTTTATACTACTCTTCAACTTTTCTGTAGATTTGAAATTACATCAAATTAACAACTAAAGAAAAAAAGCAATAGATTTATTATTTAACCAGTCAGTCTAACTATGTTATCTGTAATCAGAGCATTACCTCTAGAATAGCTAAACCAGAATGGTCTTTTCCCTATTCGCTTGCTTTTTATTAGGAAAACCTCAGTTCTGTTAACTGAATCAATTTTCTCTAGTAAATCAGAGATTTTAGGAACTGTGAAAGTCAGAAAAAAAAATCCAGAAGAAATGATCCTGACTGGAATGAAGACTTCAAGAAAGAAGCAAGTTGCAGTGGACTATGTATACAATCTTTAGACACAGGATTAGGAAACTCAAGTTCATAGGTAGCAGCCTCAGCACGCAGTCTGAAACACTTATATAAGAGGTAACAAGGAAGATCTAGCAAGCTATTTAAGTTATTTAATCCTTAGGTTTGATACCTAATACAGTAACTAAATCCCGACACTGAACTAAGGCTAAGGTACCATATTAACCATGTAAAAGGATGGTATCTCAGTTAACTCAAATGCCAACTAAGTACACCACATTTTCCAACTAATTCTGCCTTCTGCAAGCAAGAAAAATACTGTTTGTTGGCACCAGTAGTAAAAATGTCACAAAATAAAAACACCACTCCAAATTTTGAAATCAGTATAGGCATAGAATGAGAAATGTTATACCTTTCTTTCCGTGTTGGAGTACACTCATCTTTTTCCTTCTTATCTTTGGATCGAGATTCCATTTTTTCCTTATCTTTCTTATCTCTTTCTCGTTCTCTTTCTAATTCTTTTTCTTTCTCCTGTTTTTTTTTTTTAAAGAAAGATTAATCATTAAAAAATACCAATCTGGCTTAGTTGCACTGACGTAACAATATTTTCTCTTCTAGCCAACTATTTTTTAAATCACAACTGCAGATACAATACCATTTCTTAAAAAAACCTACTCTTCCAGGAAAAAATGTCTTTTCTTCTGCTTGTACTGAATAGTAATACTGATATAAGTAACAGAGTTAAATATTTACTGAGTGTTTACCCATAGGCCAAGGTATTACTAAACAAGGTTCCATATACCAATTCATTAACACCCTCAGTACAGTGCTATTATCCTCATTCTAGAGATGAAAAGTATGGATCAAAAAGGTTAAATACCATACCCATAGTCACACAGGATGGTGAAGTCAGGATTGAGCCCAGGCTCCAGAGCCAGAGTTCTCTACCACCTATAAAGCACTATCTTTCCACTTTAAATAAATTAGAAAAAGCTAACACCATTCTGACCTTTCCAGCTCAATAAAATGGTAGTGATTCTAACTCTACACAGCAGGTTGATTTAATCAGAAGAGCTCTTTTACTAAAGCAATAGGCTGAAAGGGGGATATGGTAATTTGCAATAATTACCCTTCAGAAAATCTTACTAGTAAGAAGTCACCAATTGTATTAGAAATTTAAAATCCTTATTTATAAAAGTACAAAATACATGATTATGTCATTATATAAGCCAGAAAAGTAACTTGTTCGCTTTATCCCCAGCTACTGTAATTACTACTTTTCACTAGAAATTATGATTTCTGTTGATAATGTCATTAGTGGAGTGCGCTACCAACAATGAACCCACAAACCCAACTAGCTCTTCACTATCAGGAATTTAATTTCTCTGTAATTTGTATGCATTAAGAAAGCTACCTGATTAGCTGATAAAAAGCCTACACCAGATGTTGACAAACATTTTCTGTGAAGATCCAGGTAGCACTTATTTGTTTTGTGGACTTCATAGTCTCTGTCACAAGTATTCAAATCTGCCACTTTAGTACAAAAAACACCATGTACAATACATTAAGTGAAGGGGCATGGTCTGTGCTCCATACAAGTTTATTTACAAATATCAGACAACAACCACAGTCTACTGATCCTGAGCATATACTTTCAAGAAACAGGTCATTCTCTCCAATTACAATCATGGAATGCAGGGAGACTAACATGGTAATATATGCATCGCTACCATTAGGACCAGAGAGCATCTTAAACCATACAGTCTTCCCTGCAGATCAAACTCCATCTCCAAAGGACACGTGGAGTACAGATACATAGCATCTTCTTGAAAATTTCATTTGTATCTTTACTACCAGTTCTGCATCACTCAGTTTCAGTGATTATAAACTCCCTTCTAGTTTTATCCTATTTCTCTCTCATCCTATATAGTATTTCTGCAATGACAATAAATATATAGGTAAAATTAGTAGCAATCCCAATAAAATTCCTGGGTTCTTTCAACAATTATCTGTGGGGCTCCCTGTTCTAAAATTCTCTGTATATTACTCCATTTATTTTTTTAATGTACACGAATATAAGGTCCCTCACAAGTTTAAAATTCATCAATGAGGTTTTCTACTTGCTGTCCTCCTTGCAAACAATGGAGAAGGACGACTGTGTGAAATTCCCAACTCCTGAGCTGCCCAAACCCTAACTCCATCTTTGTTATTGTGCCATTTCTCAGACTTCTTGTTGTCTAAAGGACCTCCCAGTTTTGAAAGCATGCTCTCAGCAGGATTTTCTAGTCCACAATTTGTATAGAGAATGAAATGTGTACTATTGCCCTAAACCCATTCCAAGTTCAAATAATTATAAAATATCAAATTTCAACTCTTTCTACTTGCCTAGCAAAACTTCCACATTTATACCTCAAAGGAAATAATCTGAAGTACACTTTTAAGTATACCAAATTCCAATATTCTATTTAGTCAAACAAATAATATCAGAAAAAGCATATTAAAGAGTAAACTTATTCCTTACTCGTTGAAGAAGTTTATCTCTGTAGTGTTCTACTTGCTCCTGAAAGTTTTGGCCTGGTTTTTTAGGTCTTTTTCCAGATTCTAATTCATCTTGGAACTTCATAACTTTGAGCTGTGAAATAAGGTATTTTAAAAATGCTTATTTTCATCACTATAGATTGTCAAGCAGTGCTTTGCTCGTTAAAAAAGAAAAACACTTTTCTCAGGAACAAGTGTGTAAAAAGAAGAAACATAATAAATATAGCAAAGTAGTACATAATTAGGACTCAAGTTAAAATACAACCTCAAACACTCTTACCCGAGGGCCACTTGTCAGACAAGCCCTACTATGCAGAATTCAAGCAACAGGCATGGATCACAATGACTTGGTCATGTGATGACTTGTAAACCAAGAACTGTGACGCATGCCTTTAAGAACTCACTCTCTCAAAACAATGATCATCAATTTGGTATATGGTTCCCAAATTACAAAGGCAATGATACTAAAGGCAAGCATAACTCCAGTGTGATGACAGGCAACAGAACACAAGGACATAAACATAGATTAAGAAAAAAGAGATTTCATTTACAGTACAGTGTAACACTGGACATTAAGAAAAAGGATTCAGAAAGTACTTTTTTAGGCAGTATATACTGGTTAAAAAAAAAAAAGTCTTCCAATTCCATTTCTTAGTTATCTTTCAGAATGTTCAGATATGAGCACAAAGCTATTTATACAAAAATATTCATTATAAGGCTCTTTGTAAAAGAATGTAGACTGCCTATATGTTTATAAAAAGATGGTTGGCTGATATTTTATATATGTATTCTGTATACTATGTATATTTTATATACATATATTATATATATAAACATATATAAAATACACATATAAAATACATACATATGCACACATCCTTACTGAAATAAGGGAGGACAAATAAGGTGAAAACCATGAAAATTCAGAGGATGCCTGAGGCAAAAGTGGAAAGCATCCAAGTCTTGGACAATACCACCAGGTGACAGGCCAAACCTGTCCAATCAATCTTGCTTCCCTCAAAGAAAACAGGTGCTTCCCTCTTTATACTCTTTACAGACTTACTGTAGATGCAGTACCCAGAACACAGGTGGAAAAGGGTCCCAACTCAAAAAAGAGCAGTGCATACAATGGCTGGTTAGTCGTTTATTTTCCTGCTACCCTGGGAAAGCAACCCAGTATCACTTTCTTACTCAACTATTCCCCCTTTCCTCAGTATCAGGACAGAAACATCTACTGGGGATGCTTCACTTGGGACAAGGACATGCCTGAATACCTTTGGTAATCAAAAGAGGTATAAAAAAGGGCAGGGAACGGAGTGAGGAAGAGAGGGAAATTTCCTTGAGATTCTTTGGAACCTCCTGTACATTTTTCCCCTTTTCTTCTTAGACCTCATTTGTTGTCCACTCTCTCCCACCAATAAAGGGTTAAGACACTTAAAAATGAGCCTACTATATATAATAAAATACAAAGGCAGCTTGAGAGTGCCAGAAAATATCTCTCATCCTTGTACTTATGTACACTCAAAATATTTCAAAGGCTCTTCCTATGAACCATCCACTAGAGACATATTGATGAACAAAGATAAGGTCTTTCTTCCTTGCAGAATTCAATCTAGTTGGGAATACTGATATCAAACAAACAAGTCAGAAAAAAAATAATACACATACATAAATATATACAAAATATATATTTTGCATATATTTACATAAACACACACACAAAAAACACAAGACATAAACAGAGAAGCAAGCAAATCCAGGGGATAAGGAAAGAATACCACAAAAGAAGGGATACTTCAACTTAGAGGCCTAAATGAAATGAGCTGATATGAAGGTTCTAGGCAAAAAGGAAAGCGTATATACCAACATATGATGTCAAAAGGGAGTCTAGTTTGTTTAGAAAAGTGAAAAAGTCACTGAAGTGTAGCATAAACTTCAACGCCACACTAACCTCAATTTCACGAAGTTTAGCTCGTTCTTCTTCACTCATTTCAGGATATTTAGAGAACCTGGACTCAGTTATTTCTTCTTTGATGGGATTAGAGTACAGGTGATGTTCTTCAGATTTGGAGCTTTGAGTATCTTCTTCATCTTCACTTTCTTCTTCCTGACTTTAACAATAAGTGAAATACATTGCCAAGTAAATAAAAGAAATGTCAATTTTTAATCCTGGTTATTTTATTTTCCACTGCCTTAGACTGTAAATAATACTAATACTATTTAACCTTATGTAAGATGAAAATTTATCACTAAAACATGTTCTACAAAGTATTTCATGAGATAGACCAATTTTAAAAATTATTTCCTTCACAGAAAAATTGAGCTTCGACATATAATTTAAAACATCTTACTTTATTAATGTTATCTGTGTGCCTTTCATCCTGCAACAGTTAAATGAAATGAATAATCAAAGATTTCTGCAAACTCCACAGTTCATGAAACTGATTTAAAAACCAAATTCACCCTTCCTTCAGCTTATAAACTAAAAATTACATGAGTCTGTATCACACAGAATTACTATGAAACAATCAATGAATGCTGCATGTAAAGACCTTATCTGACCAACATGTGCAACATATAAACTTTTAAATGTTTAGCACACATTAGTACTCACGTCATAGCTCAATCTGAAAATTGAGCTGGTTCTATGTCAGATAAGAAGAAAATGAAAAACTGAGTGATTACCACAGGTAAGGATACAAAGAAAAAAAATTCTCCTGCTCTTCTAGAAGCAACAGAGTGGAAATTGGCAAGCAACTATGTGTCAAGTGATAATCACTGCATGAAAAGAATTAACAGGATGTTTCTGAAGCACAAAGGCTAAAGGGGCTTAAAAAAAAAAATCTGTGTATTCTAGAACTGAGCTTTGTGTCTCTGTATGGGCAACATTCAGTAAAGTCAAGTCATTCATGTACAACCTAACTCAGAATATTTATGTATACACGAAATTCCTTATAAATAATATTTTGGTAATAACGTTACTGGAAGAGCCTAAAAAGTATACCATTTTCCCTTTACCATTTGAATTGGTAAGTCTTTATATTGGTATTTCAGTACTTAGTATTCTACCAAAATAACTTATCCTTACCAACATCTTTCCAAGTAATTAAATTTTAGAGTCTGCTAAGACTCACACGCTGAATAACAAAAAATTAAGCAAAGGCAGATAAAAATAGAGTGCTGGCAACACACATTAAAAAAAAACAAGGTAAAAAGAGCATGTGACTAGCATTTTTATTTCTCATCCAAAGGTCCTATACAGAACATTACTAAAATGCTTTACAAACGTTATACTCTTAGATTCCCACAAATTATCAGTAACACATATAGGTACAAACCAATATAAAACTTAAAGAAAATAGTCAAAACCATTCATAAAAGGTAAAACCATATTCTCTTTGGAAATAAATCTTTTACTTAGTATTTCTTACCAATCTGCCCATTACTTCCTAAATGGTTTTAATTATTTAAAACACAAAAAATGACTTGTTTCATGGTCCATAAAAGTTTTACAAAGTACTTCAGATGTTCTTAAATAAATGTTGTGTATAAATACAAATATTTACGGAAGTATTCTGGTAATGACCAATCAGTAAGGATGTGTCACAGATAATTGTGGTACACGTGCATTGGAAATTACTTCACCTATTCCAGTCTATTTACAATTTTTTCCAAAAAAATTTTTTTTGCAGTATCAAATATTCCTTGGTAAACATCCTTATACACTTATCTAATGCTTGCTTCCAACTATAGATTAATATAGAGCATATAAATATATGGATTGACATGGGATAAGACCCATGGCACTTGAGTGAAAAGCCTAGATCACAGAATAGTACATACAGTATTATATAATTTATATTTAAAATAGATATAGATGTTTTTATATACATAGAAAGACTTAAATGGCTGTACACTAAATCACGTAATTTAAGAATTTAAATGAGATACCCTTTAGTAACTTAATATACGTATTTTCCAACTGTTATAATTTTTCAGGGTCTGAGCAGATAAAGAGTTTCAACTTCAACTCTTAGTTATCAACTATAGATTCAGGTATCAATTTCACCTTGCTTTTCTAATAAAAATACTGAAAACTTAAGATTCTAAATCCAAATTTCTCTATGGAAGAAATTAAATTACTACTTGGACACTTTCTCCAAAGCATCTCTCTCTCTCTCTCTCTCTCTCTCTCTCTCTCTCTCACACACTCTCACATTTCTGCAACAAATGCAATTACTAGTTTCTTGGATTCTGTCACTAGAGAGCAGTAGTGAGGCATAAGAAAATATCAAGGGTCAGAAAGTTATATGTTAGAAAGTATTTTTCCCTTGCTGCATACATTCATAAGGTTATTTTTACTATCAGAATTTATTTGGAGCACCTGAGAAAAGTGTAGAAATCCAATGCTTCATTGTATGACTGCATTCTACCGTTAACACTAAAATGCATTCACATTCCAAACATTAACATAAATATTAAATGTATGCAAAAAGAAATTTAATACCTTTATAAATAAATCCAATTGAATTTTGAGTTCTGCGAAACCTTTTGTACCTTTAAATTAAATAATTACCTTATGAGTTCATACTCATTTTAAAACAGCAATTCTATGATGGTAAAAGATATTATTAATGACGGGATTGCAGACGTTTAAAAAAAAGTTAAGAGAAACACTATTTAAAGCGAACTATTTTCAATTCCTATATTCCTAAACAGACTTCCACAGCTATTTCCATCAGCACACCAGTTACATTTTGTAAATGATGTCACAAACATTGCTGACTTGGTCTGATCACACCAACATTTCTGGAAAGAGATCACTGTTGCCAAGTTTTCCTCATTATATGAAAACTTAACAGCATGGTCATAAAGCAGTATTTTTCTTGGCAATTATAAACTGAAAGAAAAGCATTAACTTCCTGTTCACATTTAAAAAGCCACTTTTTTTGTAGCACCAAAACAGTATTAGATGACAAAGATTTGAAAAAAATGCAGCTGACCATTTAGTAACTACAAAGTGAAAATGCAAAAACTAGTACAGAAAAATAAACTCAAAAGCAAAGTGAAACCAGATGCACCAAGACCAGAAACCAAAAGCCCTTTAATTTACTGGAGAACAATGGCACACTAAAAGTGATCCTCTTCACAAGATTCCTAAAACAGTGAAGTTTTCTTCTTCACTATTATTCAAGCATACTTAATGCATGAGGGAACATACATGCAATAAGAAAATATATCGGAACTTAGATTCTTACTTTTGATTTTCTTCTTCTGATTCTTCATGCTGGTCAAATAACTCCCATTTAGAAGTTGTAACAGCTGAATGGAGGGAGAAAGGGATGTAATTTTATAAGGTAAATTAGCATTTTCGCAGTAGAATAGTAGAGGTCTTGCTTTAGAATTGTTCCTATCACTAAAGTTTTTTTTTTTTCCTAGAGAAAGGAGAAACACTTTTATTTTTTTTTATTTTTTTTTTTTTACATTCCGACCTTTGCCAATTTTTTTTTTTCCATTTTGTGCCCTTATCCTCCCCTCCCCCCTCCCCCACCGCTGAGTGTCTCTCTCCCACC